>JZLH01S0395450.1:6562-34515 GCA_001188425.1 Eucidaris tribuloides | reverse complement strand
CCCCCCCCCCCGGACCCTAGCCCTAACCCAATCTCTAACACAAGCCCTAACTCTGTTCTGAACTGGAAACCCAAATGACAGTCCTAACCCTAACTCTTTCTTTGTCTTCTGAGATATTGTCACCGGAGCAACTGTCGCCAGAGAAGATGCCGGGTTACCATATCTCAAAATGACCACACTGTAAAACTGGGTTTAGCGAGTGAACGCTTTCCTAAACACATTCTTGCCACCACTTTCTAAACCTGTTCAGAGGCTAAACAAATCAAATCCTAAAATCACTAAACATCGGTGTCGAATTTTTAAACACTAAAGTGTCAGTAATCTAAACATACATTTTCTAAACACATCTTTGCTA
The DNA here is from genome assembly GCA_001188425.1 of Eucidaris tribuloides. Classification (NCBI taxonomy): domain Eukaryota; kingdom Metazoa; phylum Echinodermata; class Echinoidea; order Cidaroida; family Cidaridae; genus Eucidaris; species Eucidaris tribuloides. The sequence continues at coordinate 34,160 of JZLH01S0395450.1, read as the reverse complement.
TCGCTTTCTAAACACTCTTTTTACAGTGTAGTTGCGTTAGAGTAGCTAAAATATAACAAATGTATGCATTTGAAGAAATACTTGCTCTTATGTCGATGATATGAGGTAGCGTTTATAATTATTGAAGCTAGCCGATTTTGAAGTCTTAATTTGTCCGAATAATGTAGTCTGACTGCCAGACCATTATTCTGGAATCAACAGCCAAAACTGTCTCCGCGGACGGCCCCTGCTTCCCAGGGGTGTTTGAAATTTTGACTACGAATAATGAAAAGTAAACATGTATGTGGGAATGGGATACGCCAAACTAGTTTTTGGGAGGACAACGAGCATATCACAGTCGCATTATGAACAACTGGTGTGAGGTGACAGAGATTCCCATAAAAAATCTTCCGTTTTCATTACTTTTGATATTCGTCATATGCAGACGATGTTTTTTTAAAGTAATTACGAATTATGGACTTCAATTCGTTTTGAGATTTTCTACAGTTAAAATTGTTTATTCGAAAACTGGATTTTGATATATTTGTGCCATGATATCTTACCAATCGTATATCTCACTATAGTTTGATGATATATTTTGAGAGCTTGCAACCAAAAGGCGTTAAATCCACTTTTTTGTTTTATTTTTGTTTATATATGTTTATATATATTTAGCCACCATGAACTACGAAAATTTAAATTGATGCTGGATTTTAGTAATAAAAGTTAAATTCTTTGGATAGGCTCTTGTTAATTGTAATTGTTATTCGGAAGCAACATTTCCTATCATGTAGTTTTCTTTTATCTTATCTCAACTCCTCTCATCTCATCTCATCTCATCTCATCTCATTTCATCTCTTATCTACTATTTGCATCACATTGCATCTATTCTCGTCTCATCTCAGCGCATCGCATCTCATTTTATTTCATCTCATGTCATTCCATCTCCTCTCATCTTATCTCATCTTATCTTATCTTATATCTGAACTAATTCCATCACATTACATCTCATTTCATCTCATTATTATCTCATCTCATTTCATCTTATATCTATTCTTCTCATCCTTTTGAATCTATTTCTTCTCATCTCATCTCAATTCCATCTCATGTCATCTTATTTCATCTTATCTTCATCTCATCTCATCTCATCTCAACTCATTACTCAACTCAACTCATTGCATCCTGTCTCATCCCATCTCATCTTATCTCATCTTAACTCATCTCATCTCGTCTCGTCTCATCTCTACTCTTCTCATCTCTTGTCATCTCTTCTCATATCGTTGCATCGCATTTCATCTTATCTCATCTCATCTCATCTCATCTCATCTCATCTCATCCCATCTCATCTCATGTTATCTTATCTCATCTTATCGTATCGTATCTCATCATATGCCATCGTTTCTTATTATATCATCGTATCGTATCTCATTGAGATTGGCAGTTTCATCTCATCATTATCTCATCACCTGCCATCTCACAACATTTTATTCGTAATTGTTATTCGAAAGCAAAATTTCTCATCCCGACATTTTATTTGATCTTATCTCATCACATCACATCACATCACATCGCATCGCATCGCATCGCATCACATCGTATCGCATCGCATCGCATCGCATCGCATCGCATCGCATCACATCACATCACATCGCATCGCATCGCATCACATCACATCACATCATATCACATTACATCACGTCACGTCACGTCACATCACATCACATCACCTCACATCCCATCCCACCCTGTCACATCACATCACCTCACCTCACATCACCTCACCTCACCTCACCTAACCTCACATTACATCACATCACATCACATCACATCACATCAGATCACATCACATCACCTCACCTCACCTCACCTCACCTCACCTCACCTCACCTCACCTCACCTCACCTCACCTCACCTCACCTCACCTCTCCTCTCCTCACCTCACCTCACCTCACCTCACCTCACCTCAAATCACATCACATCACATCACATCACATCACATCACATCACGTCACGTCACGTCACATCGCATCGTATCACATCACATCACATCACATCACATTACCTCACATCCCATCCACCCTGTCACATCACATCACATCACATCACATCACATCACATCACATCCCATCACAACGCATCTTATCATATCACATCTCATTTGATCTCATCTCATCTTATCTCTTATCTCTGTCTTGTTTGTATTTTGTAGGATAAGCAACGAATTCGACTGTATTTTCGGGTGTTGGATTTCTTCTTCTTTGGCGTCACACTTGTCATCTTGGCTGTCATCACTGCCCTTTACTTCGCCTTGTAAAGCCACAGGCTAACAATGACCACAGTTTAAAAAAAATGTAAGCTACATAATCCTCCATGCTCTCAGTGTCTTTGATAACATCTAAAAATGAAGCCCAGATGAAAATTGTATTTCAAAATGATATTTAGTGCTTTAAAAAGTGAAAATCTACGAGTAGGCCTACTCAGATTGACCGGATTCACCATGCCCACTTTCTCCCACAGAGTTACTGTGTATCGATCTAGGCTGTTTTATACTCCACTGCACTTGAAATTGTTCATACATGCATGTCTTGCCAGTGACAGCATAACTTTCCAAACTTTTTGCATTCTAACTTCTTTTTTGTCCATTTAAGCACTGTTATGTGGCTCAGATATCACAATATGACAATCTTTATCCAATTGAAGCTCAACAATGTTAGCCTATGTCTTTAACTGTAGGGTCTACATAACACGGATTTTCAGCATTAATCAATTTGTTGTAGCAGTTTATTGCTACTTGTATTGTGTTTATAAATTTATAAATGTAAAGAATATTGTGTGGATATGAGAGTTATTCATTGTATTATCTTTCTGACGATAAACGCTTCAAAATAAACATGCAATAATGCCTTCACTTTTTCACCATCCCCTTAAAAAATATGCTACATACTAAAAAAACGACAAGGTTGGTACCGACGAGCAATTACCAGTTGCCTTAACACCATTACAGTACCTCAAACATATGAACAAAATTGATAAAAATATTTTTCCCACACGTCTTCCATCTAGAAATGAAATTTGGAAATTTTAGATTACTTGTTACCTATTAAGGAACGAATTTTGGATTTTTAAATGAACTTTATGTGGTTTAGATTTACGTTTGTGCGCACCTATAATAATTACGCTTTTACGTGTATTGGAATGTCAAATATGTTATAAAACACACAAAAATGTTTTTATGCATCGCTTTTATTTTGGTGTAACTGAAAGTTCTCATTATTTATTCTTGACTGAGGTAAGCGGATACTGTAGCTTCAGTATCAGTTTTTTGATAATTGTAAATGAAATATAAATTCAGCAATTTTTATTTACTGAATGATTTAAGTAGATATAATAAAAGTTATCTAGAAATGAAAAAATATATATCAAATAGATAACCAAAAATAGATCGAACAAATGGGTCAGATATAAATGCGTTGAATAAATTCCATTTCAAATGCTTTGTTAAAGTACAATTTCATATTTACAATGCACCAGATAAATGAAATACACATAATGGAATAAATTGAAAGAATGAAATCTTTGATATCATATGCGTAAATCAATAAAAATTAATTGAATAAATCAATTCATTCAGGTCATTCATCCCGTATTTAATTCGTCTTATAAACACATAGACCTAATTATACCCGTATATGTGCAACATACATATATATTATTAAGTTATTGAATATTATTTCTCGAATTTCCAATATATCTACCTCGCTGTACCAATTTATTTCAATTATTACGGATACACACTGATGATACCATCAACGCATTAATACTGTTACCACACTGCCTTACATGTCCTTAATTATACATATTCAAATTCATCTCTTGAAAATACTTATCCATCTCATAAACTGCCATTCTAGAACGCAAGACCACCAAAATGTTGACATCACTTTTTCTTTTGTAAGTATTTGTACTGGAATATCTGTGTTTTGTATGATTCTATGTTATATATATGCATGTTAACAAATTATATATCCTTGAAGGACAATACTACATTGAATTTGAATTTGAATTTGAGTCATATTATCAAGTATGTTATGCAATTACTCCATCAATTCAAAGCCATTATAATGTTAATGAGGAATTGTTCAAACAATCTGAATAATTGAAGCAGTGTCTTACTGTCTTCCTTGATTGGGAAAACATCTTACTATTATTACAGTACAAGTTTGATAAGATAAACAAAATTGGGTTTTATTCAAAATTCCCATTTAATATTTTAACCCTTTTAAGCAATATATATCTGTATTAGTTCAGTATTTCATATCCGATACCACTTCCTTTTTATAATTTTGTTCATTTCGTGAATAATACATTAATTGTGAATTCCAACCTTTTTGTTTTACTATTTGCCGCATTTTCTGTCTGTATTTTAAAGCTGAAATAACGATCAGTAATCAAGCCATAGCTCTTAATTCATATTCGAAAGCATAAACAATAGTATACTAGTATAGAAATTAATAATGTCTTACATCAGTTGTGCCTCGCTTTTCGGTGTTTAGAATTAATGTTTTTGAAAAAATGTGTGGCTGCGGGGGTGTCGATCCATGTTTCGGATTGGAAGGGGGCAAAAGTCAAAAAATGTCACTGGAATACAGAATTTTGCGTGCGAAGCGCGCCTAAAAATTGACCATTTCGTATAATTAATAGTATTGTTATGCCATGTTTAATGGTTTCATAGTGCTTTCCAATGCTTTTTAAAACATAGATTTGCATTGCATATTATGATTTTTTCAAATTGTCAAAATTATTGGGGGGGGAGCAAATCGATATGATTCGCCCCCCCCCCCCGACTATTTTCATTAGTGGGGCAATCGCCCCCCTGCCCCCCCCCCCCCCCGACCGCCTTTGTGTGGCTGGTTACGAAATTGAATTTGTTACGTTTTATAGACTATACCAAGTTACAAAATTAACTCGTTGACAACGGGGAAGAAAAACATAGCTAAATTAAATGGCAAGTCAGATCAGACTGACAAGGTTTCCCCAGTATATCTTCCTCCCCATGTCGACCCAATACACCGATGGACCGTGGTTGCATATATCGTCGGCGTTCATCCGAACCGTCGTATCAGTCGATTTTGGTCAAAATATCGATTTCGAGATTTTTGCAGAAAATGAAAGTACAAGTTTTACTCTATTATGGTTAAATTTCTAGGCAGCAATTTATTTTATTTTCTGAAATATGTGGGAATTTTAAAGGCGATGCCTACAAATTTTTGATAAAATGCGCAAATCCCATTGGAAACGTGTACTGTAGCACAGCAAACAACAACTGCACGCACTTAATATGCAAATACGCAGTCAGATACTGTCGTATCTGCGCTGCATTGACTTTGCACGTGAAAGAGAGATACGAGGTTTGCTGATCGCGCGTTTGAAAATGCAGTCCGCGTTGTTGTATTCCCTATGGCGTTTCAGTACAGGTAAAAAACCGCTCAAACCGAAATTACAAGCATGTAGCTCTTTTGCGATATTTTCTCTGATTCTTGGTTCTGTTTAAAAAATAAGGATATCAATGTTAAGCAATTGTCTTGGTCTTTCCTACCATGTATATTTCTAGCAATGAAAATCTTGTAAGGCTTGGGACAAAAAGTGGCAATTATAGTCAACTTTGAAATCGATTTTCTCTGAAATGGGTTTCGCACTGTCGTATCGCGATACGACGGTTCGGATGACCGCCGACGATATATGTGTATGTAAATGTGTGTGTGTGAACGCCCTGTCACATTCAAAAAAGTGCGTCACAGTCTTTCAAGGCTGGCTGTAATATCGTCATTTGTAATTTATTCAGCAAAGAATGAACCTAGTCGGGATACGAAGTCATCCACTTCAGGTTCCCAGTGATTTTTAGCTTTAGGCTCTATTTACGGATATATGTATGTATACGCGTATGCGCAGAAACACATACAAACACTTATATACATACACAAACACACGCATATATAAACATCAGTGCGCACACAATTTACACTCGCTCACACACACACACACACACACACACACACACATACATACACACACACACACACACACACACCACATATATATATATATATATATATATAGTAATATATATATACACCCCATACACACACACACACACACACACACACCACACACACACACACATATATATATACACCCCATACACACACATACACACATACACACTTACACGCACATACACGTTATATACAGAATCGACAAACACTTACACAATATACAACATTGTTCACCAGTGGCGTCGGCGCGTTTCGCGTGGACGGTGCATTGGAGGGGCGGCGCATTGTTCACGAAATGCTCTGCCCCTCTGGTGCTTTGTCTTCGTGGAGTGTGCCGGGGCCCCTTGTACACACACGATGTACATGTTTAATTACACTATATCCCTTTTATCAGTTAATATTAATATATTTATAATTAAATTGATTTCCACAACATTTATTAAGTCAGCCAATTGACATTTGGTTTTGTTGTATTATTTTAAGAAAATTTTTGTTAGAATGAATCGAATGAAATTTACAATTTATTAATTAAAGTTTTAATACCATTATATCCATTTGCCTTTTTCAACACTGCTACACCCATAGTTTGCAAGTTATGTTAAGCTTCGTTGTAATTTAATAAATTTTCTCACCCAATTTCTGTTTTGGGGTATACAAAGCAACAGTTTTGACCAATTTTTATTTCGGGGTAAAAGTAACAGTTAATGATGTGCAATATAGACTTATGTCATTTTTGTAACCTTTGATTATTTGTATTTTTATGTATAATTTCTATTTGCCCTGCATGTTCATTTATACGTCTTGTCCTGGGCATTCTACAGTGTGCCCCAGAAAAAAGGAAACCGAGAATGATGAAGACATTTTTAAATATTAATAACAAATATGACAAAAAAAGTCGTACATAGTTGAAAAGCATATTTTCCCTTCTTTAATTTGATACCAGTCACAGAGATTTCCATTCACGCATGACTGAGCAAAGACAATTAGAAGGGACATAGGTATAAACTCATTTGCACGAGCAAATTTGAAATTTAGACTGTCACGCTTGAATGTATTCAGTATATATCTTCGACATTGAAGGACATCATTGAAAAGCCGATTTTATCTTCGTTCATATGATACCACATTTGTGAAAAATAAGCAATGTATCAGTGAGAAAAGATCATTTGAAAAGATGTTTGTTTTCAGAAATGTTCCAAAATGCATTCGTTAACCCTGTTTCCTGGATTTGGCAGCCAGCAACCAAGAAATTACCTTGCGAACATGACTCGGAGCCTATTGTTGTGCCCGAGCAACATAATGTGTGAAGTCAGCCGTGCGTGAACCTTATTGTTGAGCTCGCTTCAAGTTGCCCGAAATGGATTCTTTCTAAATATCACGCTAAAACAGGCATGTTTTAATTGTACTTGTTCTCCGGCATAAATCATTCATTTTTTACGAATGAGGTGTCAGATAAAAGAAGAAATAATGAAGTTTTATGTCATGCTTTTGTTTCTTCAAAATGATTACATTTACTACCATGAAAATGCACTCAAAGATGGAATATGCGCGTGCAAGTGAAATTTTGGTAGCACTTATATCCTATGTTTTAATTCAATGATGCGTGAACGGTGAATTATAAGTTACGTATCAAATGAAAGAAAAGGCACAGAGCTTTAAAATCACACCTAATTCATTGAAGAAATTATTCATTATGATGGAATATATTCGCCATGAAATCCGGTTTCCTTTTTTCTGGGACACACTGTATTGTGATGTGTAATGTCTGATATTTCGTTTGTATTGTAATGTATAATGTTTTCCTTTGTTGTTTTTATATATGACAATAAAGTGATAATTAAAAAAAAGTGTGTGCGTTTGTGTGTTGTGTTGTGTGTGTGTGTGTGTGTGTGTGTGTGTGTGTGTGTGTGTGTGTGTGTGTGTGTGTGTGTGTGTGTGTGTGTGTGTGTGTGTGTGTGTGTGTGTGTGTGTGTGTGTGTGTGTGTGTGTGTGTGTGTGTGTGTGTGTGTGTGTGTGTGTGTGTGTGTGTGTGTGTGTGTGTGTGTGTGTGTGTGTGTGTGTGTGTGTGTGTGTGTGTGTGTGTGTGTGTGTGTGTGTGTGTGTGTGTGTGTGTGTGTGTGTGTGTGTGTGTGTGTGTGTGTGTGTGTGTGTGTGTGTGTGTGTGTGTGTGTGTGTGTCCGGTGGAATTGGTTGTTCAAATATATTTAAATGAAAAAGTGTATGTCATATAGCTTTTCAACTTCTTCTCAGCATCATGATGGTTATCAACGAAACGTTACATATAGAAATGTCACATGTTTCTCATGTACAATCCAAATAAGTAATTATAAACAACACACACACAATATCAATTTGCAAATTTTGTATTCCAAGAAAACATTTAATACCAATACAATTTCTCAAATGCATAGTAATGGAAATTATAGACATAAAGGAGGCCTACCAATCATACCAATGTGCCAAGTCATAATACACTAATTTGCACTTAAATTTGTAATATCAGTGATTATGTTTATCATAAGATTGAAGAAACGTTGTTCGTAGATATTTCCACTAATTTTCGATTATCATAAACTTGTTTTAATAAATCCATTTACACGTCATAGCAGTAAAATGTGGGTCCATTAACGTATAATTATATGTTACTTTCAAAAGTAAGTACAAAATAGATTTGGAGATGTTAAGCTTCGGTGCGAGTGACTAAAACAGAAATGTTTATGACAATGTCATCAAATCAAAATTACGTGTATCTCCTTTCACGTTGAAACATTAACTATACAAGTACACCTGTTATACGGTATATATTGAAATGTTTGACGCTAAACTACAATGATTTTACGCAATTGCAACGTTAGATACCAACACTCCCCATAAGTAGTAAAGAGGATAAGGCTACAGATATAAAGATGATGGCCTTCTTTCCACATTATTATATCCAATGTTATGAAAAGTCGCATGACAGCAAATTTTAGGATGTTTGCAATAATAAACCGCCTTTAGAACTGAGAAAGAATAAGAAATGCAACTTGAGGAGGTCCTTTCTGAAATATGGGACGTATCCTCCTTACCACTGTCTTATGAATATAGGAGGCGCTTTCGTCTTCGCGGGTTGGTGTCTTCTTTCTGAGAAAGCGTAGGAGGAACACATTGGCATTTTTTGTTTGTTGGAAGTCTTTCCAAGCCATCAAAATCGTTTCAAGGAAAATATGAAACCGAATTACGATACTAGTGTGAATTAACACCCCACCCCTGCAGGGAGGCGAAAAATTATCAAATTTTATGTTCCCACCCCTCTGTCGTGGGCGCGCCTGCATTTGATAATCTCTCCGCCCTGAAGAAGAAAGGAGAAAGAATATTCATTGATTTCTTTTCAAATAATTTTCCATTTTCCAATAATAAACTTCATTAGGATATCATTATAGAAAGACCCCTTCAGCTCAAAATGCATGCGTTATAGTGAATGTTGCAATACTTTTGAGTAGGGAGGGTAATTAACGCCCATGCAGGACAAGGGTATGAAGAAAGACTAGTATTTTGGTAGAGGCTATACAATTATTCAATTCAAAATCTGACGGTCACTACAGTGCGTCCAAGAAAGTATAGAAATAAATAGTCAAGTTGGGTTGCAAAAGTTGATTCTAGGAGTTTGATATTTTCTAAAGGTTTATACACTAATCTTTTACCTGTCCAAATTTGAGGACCAGAAGTGATTCAGAAGTATGATTTTTCTTGGATTGAACTTCAACCACGTTTTTGCGAGAGCTGGAAAATTTGGCCGAATTTGATCTTCACATCGCGAGAGTAACCATAATGTAAGTCTGAATATAATTGCTTGTTTCCAATATCGTCAAGTCCCCTGTAATAATTTTTTGCCTTCAGTTTTGCATGAATGAGCACCATCTTTGCAGCCGTTTTTCTCCACTTTCCGGATAATGGCTTGCGTGATAGTCCAAACTTGCGAGCAGGGCTTTATATGTTTGCTTCTGTCCATCCTAGACAAATTATACATATTTTTAAGGCTTAGCGTCTCTTACTTTTTATTATAAATGTCAACATGTGGTCCCACTGATTTGTCTTTTCTATATACGTGTATATATATATATAATATATATATATATATTATATATATATATATCATAATATATAACATATATATATATATATATAATACATTATTATATATATATGATATACAGCTGTTGGGTCGTCTCGAGAACGCTGTCTCGGTCTCGAGATCATTCTCGAGACAGTGTTTGGGTGGTGCTCGTGTCTCGTCTCCGGTCTCGAACGCTAATATGTTCTCGGTACTCGGTCTGTCTTGACGGAAATGGTCTCGGCTCTCGTAGCCCGGACATCGACAAGGAACTAAAAAGCTCAATTTGTGAACGAATCACTATCAGATATTTCTGCCTGACCGTACAGGGATAAAATGCACTAACGCACAGGATTGTGATTACAAAGAGTCAGAGCATTAAGAGTTGGATAGCCTGATAACAGTCGTTACATTGTGTCACTGTTAGTGACAAAGGTACCAAAACTTTACGCAGAAAACTGTCATTCCAAGGTGGACACATGCGGTATGGACTGTCAATCTCAGAAATTAAACAAGTATTTCAGTGCTGAAAGATACCAATTTTAAAGTTAACACTCTGTTGAATAACCGTAACAAGTATTTAGTCTAAAAGAGTACCCATTTAACCCTATTATTAAACTGGGAGTTGGCACTTCAGACGGGAGTCTTTTGAGCTGGGGGGAGGTCATTTGACCCGGCTCACTCAATCTCGGCGTCGCGATCGCGCGAACTCGCCGCAATAAATCTGCGTGCGCAATAGAAAAAGCGGATTAGAAACTACATGACGTGTTACTATTAGTAAAATTTTCAAAAAAATATTTTTTCTATTTTTTAAGTAATTAATTATGCAAATAACGTGTTATGAAATTTGGTTTTTGACTCTAACATCGACTAAAACAGCTAACGATAATAGGTATTTTGGTGAAGATATTCATTTTTGACATTCTAACATTATCTACAAACAATTTGCAAATTGGAATTAATTTCTTATGTATTTATATTGTTTGTGATATCTTATGTATTTCTTGTTTTTTTTGACCTTTTGTTTTCTATTGTTTTTTCGATAAATTGTTGGTGGACACTTTATGCAATCATGAAACAGATAAATTAATTCATTTCAACCAGTAAAGCAAAAATATTCATACATTTATGATTTTTGGCTGAAAACACAATGTTCCATTGATTTGTACACTGAAATCACGTTTTTGAGGCAATTTAGGGGTTGACAGCATGTATAAAAGAGTCGAGCGCAGCGGCGTACGGATATGTCCGAAATATTTTTTTCGACGAACCGGTCTCAAAAGAGATGCGCAAGACTTGAAAGTAAAGTCGGCGAGCGACGCCGGTGAAAAAAATTTTGCGCGGCGGCAGTGGTCGCGAAATTTGTCGAGGGGGGGTCAAATTGACCCCAGTATATATAGGTGTAAAAGTAAATACTTCTGTTGAATATACCCTAATCAATGTATAAGGTCTGAAATGATACCCTTTTAAATAACTTCTGTTAAAAGGTATTACCCATCTTTTCATGATTTTCATACCCTATTCACATGTATGCACAACGGCATCGTCGAGCGTGAAAAAAAACACTTGTTACGCGTTTTTGTAATGAAGTGGCCCCCCAGGCTTTTGTTTATCACCAGCTACTCATGTCAAAGTAGAAGAAGAAAATACCAAAATATAAGGTCGATCTCTGCACAAATAAATTTTGCGAAACTGGTGTGGTGTATGTATGTGTGGTCTGTGTCTGTCAGCTGTGTGTGTATGTGTGTGTGTGTGGCAGGGGGGCTGAGGAATGAAGTACCAGTTCCCACCTAGCCCAGTATTTTACAATGTTATGCAGTCCCCTTACGCTCACTCTCGATTAAAATTGCAAGATACGGATAACACCCCCCTGTCCCCCTTGCCCAAGGCCTTCTGAATGGACAATGTAGCTGAAACCAGTGAGTATACGAACACATGATCGTGAATCAATTGACCTTATTGCAGTAAAGGCCATAGTAATTTTCATTTTGCAAATATCAAATTATTTACAAGAATATCAATTCCATTTTTCTGTTCGCTGTTGTTAGCCGGTTATTAGCAGTTTTCCGCTTGAATTTATGTTGGTAAAATCACAAAAAACATCAAGCTTACCTAGACCCATGGCGCGGTTTTTGATTTGGGTTTCGGACATATTTGCAAGTAAACATTATTCTATTTTAGTTTGTTTATTTTTTGGGGGGGGGCTTCATCAAGCAATCTTTTTCGTAAATTCAGTTTATTCATAAATTATTTTTTAAATTTTTACTTCGGGTGTGAATTTTGAGGACATGATTTTTTTTTTTTCCATTTTTGTCAAAATGTGTTTTCGCATAACCCTCGAATTCCGTGAATCACAAGCGGAACTTTGTCGATGCTACTTTTCAGCCTTCACCGCTGACGTAAGGTAGTTGACTTGATACACATGACATATTATCACATTAGGCAATGTCGGTACTCGTTGGCGCGTCTCGAGTCGGTGGCCCCCCCACCCACCGTCTCACGAGTCGCATCAGCCCCTCATCTCCATGATTATGAAAATGATGATTATGACGACGACGAACGCACGACAACGATGATAACATATGAAGTTTGGTGAATGAATTGTAATGATGAGATGACCGATAGAATGATGTCTGAGGGAATGAACTTTACAACTGTTGCAGTAGTCTATAATTGCAATCAGTATGTAGGAAATGGAAGAAAGTGTGGTGCAATGCAAAGAAAATAATAGTGTCTCGTTTACTGTCTCGGGCATTAGTGTCTCCGGTCTCGGCTCGGTCTCGAAGGTAATTGTTCTTTTCTTGGTCTCGGTCTGTCTCGCTGATTCTGAAAACAAGTGTCTCGGTCTCGTCTCGGTCTCGAACGACCTAATTGTCTCGGGTTCGTCTCGTCTCGCTGATACTGTCTCGGACCCAACACTGATATATATATATATATATATATATATATATTATATATGTATGTATGTATATTTATTTTATATATATTACATATATGTATTTAAAAATACACTAGCTACCTCTTAGGTAGATGGATATCGTGACTGGATTAGAAATATTGGTATTAAGCAGAGCATATGTCGCATTCCGTTTGATCGAATATTATGTACAATAAACTATCAGGCGTATTCTATTCAAATTCGAATGTAAGGTCAGTATCCTTCATTTTCTCCTCGTACAGACGATCAAATTCTTCGTTGTCTTTGACGGTGAAACGGGATTTCCAGCTGGCAATAACGCCTGTCAAAGAAGAATTAAACAAGATGAAATAACGGTGATCCAACATTTGCTTCGGCGACAGTTGCTCCGGTGACAATATCTCAGAAGATAAAAAAAGTTGGCGTAGGGTTGCCGATGGGTTTCCAGTTCAGAATAGGGTTAGGGTTAGTGTTTAGGTTAGGGTTAGGGTTAGGGTTAGGGTAAGGGTTAGGGTTAGGGTTAGGGTTGAGGTCAGGGTTAGTACATGAAATAGTCGTCGGATCAATTGTCGCCGGAGCATATGTCGGACATTCAAAATAACTGCACTTGAATACACTAATAACAATGCTCACACTACGGTTGTCTTGTTTAAAATGTACTCTCTTTCAAAAGAAAACTCGCATGGGATAATCGTGTGAAAAACACGCAAGTTATCTCTTTCGAAAGAGATAGGCTTCTCCTGCGAATTTTCAACAGTAAGAATTCTTATGGTTAAAGGGAGAAGGAGCCAGCAACTAACAGGCATAAGTTAAGAAAATATTTGAGTTCTTGCCAACCAATCAGATCGCACGTGTGAAGCTGACCATGCGTGACCGATGCATGCCACCCGACGTGTGTTAATCGCACCTTTAATGCACTTTTTGAATCGATAAGCTCCTCCCCCAGTAGCTGTTTCAGTGAAGTTTCTTTCATGGAAAATTTAGCAAAGACAATGTTAACAATGATAGAGCCTTTCTGAGGGAAAGTGTCACACAATACCCCTTGTTTTGGCTGTCTCTATCACCATGTACCATAATTCTCACAATATGCACAATGTCATTTTTTTTCTTAACTTATTCCTGTTAGCTGCCGGCTTCATCTTTCTTTAAAACATCTCTTTCGAAAGAGAGCGTCAGTGTGGACAGCTTGCAAGTAAACTCGCAAGAGTGTGTGACCTTTCGTTGGTACGACGGCAAAGGCATTTTAGTCTTTACTCTTAACCGTATTTCCTCCTTTTCTCTAATACATCGCCGGTCAAAAAGGGATCTGACGATCAAAGGCAGAAGAAGTGGAAGTGTAACATCATTGCTAGACATGTAATAATTAAACAGGAAGGTCAAAAATATGATTTTCTTTCAAAATGCCATACTTGAACATCTTGTTTCAGCAGTTCTACGATTATGAGCTTTTTGTTCACAATTTATAATTCTCCGCAATATGGAATTACCTTACGTCATTCAACTTCCAGTTTCATATTTGTAAACTTCCGGGCTTCTCTTTCGAAAGAAGAGAGTGCCTTTCGAAAGGAGAGCTCACCGTGTAAACACAACTACTACTTTCGGGAAATAAATAGTCATCTTTATTCATAGACACCACGGTGAATCGGCGTGGAAACCCATTACCATTTTTGAATAATGACAACCAGGGGGGTCGATCCACTTTTCAGAATTGGGGGGGGGGGCAAAAGTAAGAAAAATGTCACAAATTTTCAGCGCGCTTGTATACAATTTTGCGCGCTTCAGAAAACTATAAACCTTTTTATATTTAGTTGTTTAAGTTTAGTTTTAAGTTTAAAGCCACAGGCTAACAATGACCGCAGTTTAAAAGAATGTGAGCTACATAATCTCCCATGCTCTAGGTGTCTTTGATAAGGTCTAAAATGAAGCTCTGGAAAAATGTTATTTCAAAATTTTTTATTTATTGCTATCAAAAAATGAAAATCTACGAGAACTCCGGTTTACAGGATTCTCCATGCCCATTTCCTCCCATAGACTTACTGCGTGTAGATCTAGGGTATTTCATACTCCACAGAAAATTGTTTATTCATACATATCTTGCCAGTGGCAGCATAAATTTTCAAGTTTTTGTTATCTAGGGTGTTCATTTGTCCTTTTAAACACTACTTTATCAGATATCATGATCAGATATCACAGTTTGACCATTTTCTAATCTGAAGCTCCACAATGGTAGCCTATGTCTTTAATGGTTTTGTATAGTCCCTCGCACTGTTTTTAAACATAATCCTGCAATTATTTGTAGATTTATTAATATACTGATAATATAATGATATTCTAATATGATTTTTTTCATTTGTCAAAATTGTACGGAAGATACCGAAATAAAACAATTCTATTCAAAATTAAATTCATGAATCTTTCAAGTTGTCAAAATAATAAGGAGCAAATTGAAATGTTTGCATCATTAGCATCATTGTAGGTGACTGCCTCCCCCTCCCCCAACACCCCTCCAGGATCGACGCACTTGATGACAACCATCATCAAGTCTGAAATAACATGCCATTGAGGCAAGGGGCGCCCCCCCCCCGAAATTGTCAAACTAGAAAAAATCACGGGGGTTTTGCTGTGTAATTTGTGAAATCTACGATGTTTTGACACCCCCACCCCAAGTTTTCGCCTTCCTTAAATTGTACCCCGGTGCCGCCCCCGAGTAGATAGGAATAATTTCTGATACCTTTGCTCAACGTATGAGTGCTTTCCTACTGCCTTCACCAGCAATGCTCCTTCTTCCGTCCCCTCGACTTTCGTGTATGTCTTCTTCATCCCGGAAAAAGAACTGTGTTCCACGATTTTGTTCACCAACGAACTTGATAGAGAGATCCCCAAAAGATCAGCGATTTTGATAACGGCTCCTCGAAGATCCTATATTATGTAGTGAAGAAAATAAGTAATTTAACCCATTCCTCCTCGTAGCTCGCTTCATCAATGGAAAACGTTCTTTGTGATAATAATTGAATTTAAACGAGCATTTCTTAATAGACCGTAAAAACCATAGACCAAAAGTCCGTTATAGACAGAAGGTTAGATAGTCTAAAGGCCTCCGCACACTACACGACTTTTGTCGTACGACTGCACCGACTTGGATCCGAAATGAAAAAACAAAGCTTATATTTCGTACACGCTGATTGTGCACGAAGTATAAGCTTTGTTTTTTATTTCGGATCCAAGTCGGTGCAGTCGTACGACAAAAGTCATGTAGTGTGCGGAGGCCTTAACAGTCACTGGAAACGAGGCCTTCAGACGTTATGCTTATCACTGAAATAGATCGACTCGGTAAAGTTGTTTCCCTATCTTAAAACTAGGTCCAAAGTTATAGACTGCAAGTTACAGAATGAAAAAAGGGGGTTGATGAGAATAGATGAAATGACATAAACACAATGGACGGCACATTACGAGAATTTTTGAACTAAGTAAGGAAAGATATTAGATATATATTACAATTTATATTTGTGCAATTATTATCATTATTTTATCAGATACACGGACATCGACCAACGCGCCACAACGCTCCATCCCTGTTAGGAAATGCACTGTATTTAGTATCATTTACAGAAAGATTCAAACGAGTTAGAAAACCGAGAAAGAATGATAAAAGAATTGTTATTAAATGGTAATTGACAACCAGGTAAAAATGGAAGAGTTGTGAGAAAACACGTAATTGTAATGGCTCGGTCTATCAGCCTATAACCATAATTCAAACTTTCCTTGCCATATTAAATCGCAAAAAGTTTGCTTACTATATAGTTTTGTTTCGTACTTTATCATTATAGAAAGAGTTGATAGCCAAAACGTCTGTATTTTTTATATCAGTGTTACTACCACTAGTTTTTTTTCTCAAAGATTCTGTTGATGTAACACATGATTATAGTTGTGACCATGTTTACTGTCTTTACCTTCTTCATGTCTTCATATTTGAGGAACAGTCTATTCTCTTGATGACGTAAGTTCCAGGAAGTCTTCACGTGATCAAACCAACATCCATAATTCCTTTCTGATGGAGAAACAATTTAAGTAACATACATCATTCCCAATGTCTATGCGAGTCATACGTCAGTCTTCTGAAACAATATCCTTTTATCATTGACACTACTATCATGTATTAACATTGGCCGGTGATGACCTATAAATCACAAGTTTTACTTTTTATTAAGTTCCTCCATATTTTCACTTTGTTTTAGTATGTCATCAATTTAAAGAACAAATGATAGATAAACATGCTTTATGTTTTATATTTATTCTGTCTAATTATATAAGTTGATGTGCATGGAAGTAGATGCACTATTTTTTTTTATTACGTAAGTATCAATTCAAATATTTGTGTCATCTACATGTATTTATATCGCCGATTATTTGGTTTGGTTAACTGAATTGAAATGGAATGAAAAAATATTTATTATTATTATTATTATTATTATTATTATTATTATTATTATTATTATTATTATTATTATTATTATTATTATTATTATTATTATTATTATTATTATTTATTACACCAATCAATATAGTATTATACAAAACAATACATATACAATATACAACAATATACAACCATATACATAACAAAATAACAAGATAGGAAATGATGCTGCATGTGGGTCAGGGTGGTAAAAGCAATTTCAATCACTGCTGCTCAGGAGCATGTCACTCGTCACATGTAGCATCAAGGAATAACACAATTGTATGAATAAATATTGAAATATAAAAATAAAAATAAAAATAAAAGTACACACATTCGTGATGTTGTTTATGTGTTATATGTTGTTTACATGTTATATGTTGTTTATGATGCCATTATATTGTAAATGTCATATTGTTTCATGTGTTATATGTAAAAATGTTAAAATATGGAAATAAATAAAATTGAATTGAATTGACAATGAAAGCGGTTTAAGGCAAATAACCTGTCTCAAGTTCAATTGTATCAATGACGAAATCGTTAAATGGAATTCTTTGTATTTCCTTATAAAACTGAAATTGAGATTAGAAACACTGCTCAGTGCAACAACTGTTTTGCCCCTGCCCAGGATATCAATGCATAGTGGGAATAGATACAAGGCACTTATTAAAGATTGTGTTATTAATTTGCACGTCAAAAAAACATGTATATGAATCAAATCAGCTGAAATCATATCCAATGTGAAGAATGATATAAATAAACACCTCTCATAGAGACTTGGGGTAAAATATTGAGTTTTGGTTAAAATCTGGACTGTTAAACATCCTTTTTCCATTTGCTCAGGAGCAAATTTTAAAAAAATCCGCGACGTCAAACGTGCACGTGCCGTTCCAAAATGGTCCGATCAGCCGTTAGCCAAAGGTAGCGCAGGGGATAGCCGTTAACCAATCAGAGGGCTGCGCTCGTCTTGCTACGGTGCACAGTACTCGCGGATTCGCGCATTTTGAGGCAAAATTGAACTCACAGGAAAGAAAAAACATTTGGTAACATGTCGTTATTAGTTTTTCTAACAACAAATTCATGACGTATGGATCTCAGACTTTCAACACACCATTTGTAAGTACTAAACTACCGTTTGGTATTGATAATGAAGGGGAGTAATGGACTTGCAAATCCCTGACACAATCTTTAAGACAGCATCACAACATCCCTTTGTCAAAATCGAGTAAGGAGCGAGTAACATTGAAATTTGATCCATTTACATGCATATTTATTTCATTTTCACAATATCATCCATTTGAATTTGCAGAGCTTTATTACTTTGCTAAGTTATTCAAGGAATATTCAGTAGTCTTTACATGTTGATTAAGAGGAACCGTTAAAGTTTAGCGTGTTTTTGTAGTCGTATTTGTTAATTTCAACAATTTATAATTTAAGACTATCACAGTGAACTGTCTAAAACATGGACATGTGTGCAAGATTTGTTTGCAACCTACCACTGAAGGGAATTTCACAAAACGTGGTCCATTGCGCAAGGTTATTATCATTTTTGACTGCTTAGAGGTAGGTTTACTAAAAAAAAATGGAGACCCTGTGAATATAAATTTAATATCTTTCATGGGTAATTATGATGACTTGTAACAAGGTCTGCATAGACCTCGCACCGCCTAATTAAAATAATGGATGTTATTACTTACTCTCATTTTTACCAAAAATAACATAATTATTCAAAACAAGCTATACTCAGTTCGTATTATGCGTAAAAAAAAACCCCGATGTGTTCTTATTAATGTAATAGGATTAATTGTAAATACCACTTTGATCCCTTGTGTTCTGTGAAAACACTTTTATTTTATTTCAACCTGAAAATTTCTGCGGGTATGACGTGTTATCTGCTATCTCACGTGACCCGTGAAAGGCTGAGCAAAATTTCACCCTCTGCTGGGTAAAGGCAGAACCATCAAATATTATAGTATTTCTATATTTTGTAAAATATCAGGTAATTATGTTGGATAGTTTAAGTCCTGCACCCTTTAATCAATACTCAGTAAAAAAAAAAAATGGTATTTTACATATTTTTACAGTTTGAAAATGGATTAAGTCATTACACGCTGAATTTATTCTTAGGGAATAATAATGACAATTGTTCTGTTCATATTTTTTTGAGTTTTGCTTTCCTTATTGCGGTATTGAAAATGCACGCTAGCTATAGTGTCTCCTTTACAAAGGTGAAGGAGAAAAAAATAATTGTTACGATTGTTCAATTTAATTGTGCACAAATATTGTTGCAAATATGAATTTTTCAATATCTTGCATTGATGATCTATCACTACCACGTGATTTTATTGTATATTTAATTCCTCATTGTATGTGTGTACTTTTGTTTTGTTTTTGATTTTGTTTTTGTTTAATGCACTAATCTTGATTCATGTTTCCTTTCGTTATCGTGTTTTTGAGTCTTCTGATTGGTTATTTTTACACTTCGCCATATTTCACATTTAAATTAAGACAAAGTAAATCTGTACATGTTAATCTTTTTTGGGGGGGGCCTACAAATTCTACAAGCAAGCTTTTTGGTAGGCCTCCTCGTATTTCTGTAATAATAAATTGTTATCTAAGCATTGGTGATACATGTATATTGCGAATATGTATTATTTAGCAAATTATTGAACAATTGTACACTGATTCATTCTTGTTTATATTTTTTCATGTGAATTGTTGTTTTGTTGGAATACGAAATAGATAAATGAAATGAAATGAAATGAAATGAAATGAAATACAACATTAGCGCGCAAAGGGTTAATTGTGATAAAAAAGGAACTTTTCGAGACTTACTTCCGTCCATGAATTCTTTGAGAGCTTCTTGCCATCTGATGAAATCCCCCATCTCATTGTGTCCGAGGAATCTATCGAGTGATGTAATGACATCCTTCGGATTCCTAGCAACATAAATGATCTTGTTAGAAAACAAAACACAAGAAACAAGGAGACATAGTTACACCTGCTGGATGAATTTATTATATATTTCGTTATTGAAGTCTTCTTTTAGCAAGGTAGGTCCACTGACAAAGGGGACCTGCTTTACAAGAAATCACTGAGTAGATTTTAAAAAAAAGAGTCACATAAATGTACAATAAAAATATCCTTACAATTACAACTATTACATTGCACGACTTAATACCAAAATAAAAGTACAAATGATAGACTTACTTAAGTTTAAAAAAAGATAGGTAAGCAAACAATAATTTTTTTGAATTGAAAATAGATTTTAAGTTTAATTTCACTTCAATAAAAATGGCAACTGAAACATAAGTACGAGGAAAAACATTCTATCATAAAGATATGCAATTCAATAAATAACTAAAGCGAAACGAAACAATACTATGTTAAAAGCTATTGAAATGTCAAAATTAAAACGTATATAAAAAAAATCACGTGAAAATCCATGTTGCTATGAAGAAAGAGAAAGAGGTGATTACAGGTAATAAAATAAAGTAATTCACGCTTTACTTGTAAAACTGTACATTAAATAAGTTGAGAAAATATAAAGAGATATCACAAATGATGGATGAGAAGAATAAGTATGTATATAGTTATGGCAGTGATTTATCTAACCCAAAAGGACGAAAATTTCGTATTCTATGCTTGGAGTATCATTTTAAGAGGTTTTGTGAGCCTCGAATTTTATACATTGCACGAATCAATGCTTGTGTGTTGACGAAATTTAGTGGTAAAATATTTTGATGTCAGTTGCACAAAGATAAACTGCCATCATCACATCAGAGATTTCCAGATGGGTAAAAAGCGATTGATATCGGACGAAATTGCATTGAAATTTTCAAAATGTTTTGTAACATACCAGCTGATTTATGCAAGACTAAATTGACTTTGATCATTGTGTTTTCCATGCGTCTTAGCACAAAATTGAAGTTCATGGTGATGAACTTGATTGGAAAAAAGTGAAAATGAACTACTTTAAGGTAAGAGAGCAAATCCAATGCAGTCATCTTTATCTATAATTATGTACTTCTTCCGATTGTTGTTAATTAAAGGAGAATGAAACCCAGATATCCATCGGTATTTATAATGTAGAATGAAAAGAGAAGAAAGTAGTTAAAGACTGAGCAGAAACGGATGAACCGTTCAAGAGTTTTACCTTTGAAATACACTATATAATATTGTGAAGCCCCATTTAAAAAAGAGTTGTCAAACTTTGATATCAAACCTATCTGGCAGTGTTTGAATGAACAAATAAACACCCTAGAACACACAACTATAGACAATCATGCTTCTACTCGTGAAATATGTACGGAGTAAAATCGTCACATGAATTATTGTCAGTTGACGACAATTCTGCAACACAGCAGTCTGTGAGGGAAAAAACTGGAATAGTCGCTCAATGATTTTGACTTTTTAAAAGCATAATGATAGTTTTGAACTGCAAGTTTTTCCGGGCTTCATTTTTAGACCTTATCCGAGAGACTGGTAGCATGGGGAATCGTGTACCTCAGATTTTTGAAACCGGAAACATTGTTATACGATGCCATGAATACGTATTTAAACATTGTTATGGGGGATTCTGCAAGTCCACCGCTTTCTGAAAGTGCGCATGTCCCTCCAGTGGTGAATTGTAACTACACATTTTCACTACTTTCCTTTTTCTTCTGTGATATCAGTTGAGCAATTGACCTCATTCCTTCAGAAAAGCTAAATAAAAAGCAACAGGAGATTGGATTTTTGATGGTAAATGAAAATTTGTTTAAAAACTAAAAAAAAAATACCTTCGGTTTCTTTGTTTCCAGTTGCGGTGGCAGAAATCGCACAGGAAGATGAGTTTGAATTACACGAGGCGAGGGCGCCCTTTCGACGATTTTCATGAACGGTAGGTGGCGGGATTTTTCGTATGAATCTTTCTGGAAATAGATCATTTCTAGGTTCCCCTGTGTGGTGGTGCGATCTATCGTCTCGGGATTACCGTCGTTTAGAATCAGATGGACGATTTCAGATGCCCAGTGTGTTCCTTCAGATGAAAAACAAATAATTATTATACATGTATCATAATTATACAAGTGACCACCATAACTTCAAATCAAAACAAAAGTCGCCGATTACGATTCTTTGTCATAGACCAAAATGTCTCATTTGGGTTGACCGATTCAGATTTTTAAAGTTTATCTCATTTTAAAGAGTGATCTTTTCTCTACCTACTGTCAAAATTTGGTGACTTAAAACGAATCCAAAACCAAGATATTGAGGATAAGCCGCATGTGTGATAGATTTGCCATTGAGTAGGTATTGAAAAGGTTGGGGTGGAAAGGAATTTGGATAAGAACTGCAATAAAAGTCCAAAGAAATGGGACATATCCGTAAAAATGATGGTCTTCCGAATGGTGTCGTTAAAGGAATGATGGAATCGAGTCAGAAGCCCGAGAGAGACGAACACAATTTTGTTGGATAACGTCAAAGGGAGAAAGTCACACCAAAGGCGTAAAGAAAGGGCCAAAGACAGACAAGAGTTTACTTGGTATGAAACCTTCTTAAAAGCAGCACACTATGGATGGATAGATGTAATAGCATATGAAGAGCTTGCAACCAAAAGGCGCTAAATCCACTTTTCAAGAAAAATGAGTTATTAGCACCAGTATATTGGCTTACCACTTGTCCAGTTACAGAATAAAATTTGGCATTTAATTGCACAAACTAGTACCTAAGATTGCCTGTTTAAATTTCATTTTCCCACAGGCGCGTGTACAAATTCTGGCAAAGAAATGCCATTTTCTCCAAATTCATCAAAGTGGATTTAGCGCCTTTTGGTTGCAAGCTCTTCATATAGTGTTCAAATACCAAGGCTCTGTCTAAATAAAAATTCATGGGCGCATTGTTTGGAATTCTGGGCAAAGCTCAACATTTACAATTGTTTCGGTAACTGCCTTTGAATTGCCAGTCCAAGGTACAGTGTAATACACATTACTGAGGAAGAGAGAAGGAGAAGTATCTACTATGGTAATTTTAATCGTCATGTTTACTCTACCTAAGTTTTACTTAGATTTTAAATATTTCGGAATATCGAGGAGGCTTGGCATATTTTCAGATTTCAGTTTTTATTTTACACTGTCCAGTGATATTTTTCTTTATTCATTTCTACTTTTACGCAAATGAAGTTATTTCATTTCAATTTGAGGTCTCCGTAGATAATAAAAAATTACTACATTTTTCAGGTATGTATTTTCAGTCCGTTTAATGTATTTTATTATAGTCTCTACAAATCTGTCTTTATTGGTTCTAAAGAGATATGTTATATAGAGTTTTAAAAGATACTTGACTTATTTTGGACAAAAAATACAAAATTTCTAACTTAAGTACAGATCATGTTTCTCTTAATATCAAGTCAATTTGACAGATAGGGGATAGATTGTCTGATACATATGTAATCTATATATATACCGTAGATAGATACACTGTAAAAAATTACCGTATTTTTTACGGGGAAATTACGGGCAACCGTAAAATAATTACGGCAACTCACTGCACGACCCTTTCCCGTAATTTTTACGGTTTACCGTTACTTTTACCAGTTTTCCACCGTAAAACCGTAGGTTTTTACGGTAAACCGTACAAATTACAGTAAACTAGCCGTAATAATTTTTACGGTTCCCCGTAAAAATACTGACAAATTTTTACAGTGTAGATAGATAGATAGATAGATACATACATACATACATACATACATACATACATACATACATACATACATAAATACATACATACATACATAGATTGATTGATTGATTGATTGATTGATTGATTGATAGATAGATAGATAGATAGATAGATAGATAGATAGATAGATAGATAGATAGATAAAGATACCCAACAAATTTAATGGTACAGCCTACAGCACTGTTCTTTCCATGTATTTAACAATTATCAGTTTGTGTACTCAGAACAGTAGCTACAACATGAAATCGTCAAAAACAAACATACCTGATTTAGAATATGTATTTATCCAGATATCGTCTTCTCTGACCTCAAACGTCTTAAGAGCCTCGATGCTGGAAGGGAGAACTAATCCGCTAAATTTGATACCGTCGTAGTATACACTCCCTTTAGTCGATTGCATAACCCAGTCCTCATCACTGAATTGAGACAGATCCATCTTGATTGAAGATACTCAACCTGTCGTCAGGAGAATTTATAATAGGGTACAAGAACCTTTTTTCTTATCTGCTGGACCATATTAATTTTTGTGGAACAAATTACCGGAAAAAATGAAATTAACTATCCCGGGGAAACTGCCTTCATAACTCAATTTAAACTTGTTTTGAAAATTTACATCATTGAAAATGCTTTTGAACTATTAATCTCACTTTATTTCTTACTAAAGTGGGGTCTATTTCCTGAGCAATTTTGTCTATCGGCGCTATATGAGAACCCATTTAGGTGGATTTCGGCGCATTATAACAATAATGATGTCGTCGTCGTCATCCTCATCATCTTCATTATTATTATTGTTATTTTCTATTATTATCATTACTATTATTATTACAATTATTATTATTATTATTATTATAATTATTATTATTATTATTACTGCTACTACTGCTACTACTACTACTACTACTACTACTACTACTACTACTTCTACGACTAGTACTACTACTACTACTGCTACTACTGCTGCTACTACTACTACTACTACTACTACGACTATTACTACTACCACTATCATAATTCATTATAAATCATCATCATTGTTATAATTAATAATGTAGTACAGTCATAGACAAAAGTTTGGAATATGATTTTTTTTTACCAAATGCAGTTTTCAATCATATCAAGAACAGGTTCCTTGTCCTGAAGTAGAGCCAGGGGCGGCGCCACATGGGGGCAGGGGAGGTGGCGGCCGACCCCTATTTTTCAAACTTTTTAAAATGACGGGTATTTTCACAAAATTCTCCCAACCTATTGTTAATTTTGTCTATTAACAAAACGAAGATTGGCGGACAAAAAAATGCTTTTTGTTGTCGTCGGCTCCCTGCCCCCGCTTGTCGGACGCTGTTTCGCTTGCAGTTTGACGAGTAAAAAAAAATTACGACGGAGTTCGCCCCTCATGAAATTTCATCCTGCCGCCGCCCCTGAGTAGAGCTCAATTGAACTTAGTAATGATCTGTTTTGCATGGGTGATTGACCATTAATTGTAAGAAATCTGAGTTTTAAAACAGGGTTATGCAAAGAAATAGTAATATTCCAAACTTTTGTCTAGAACTGTAGAAGTAAGTAATAGTAGTAGTAGTAGTAATATAGTAGTAGCAGTAGAAGAAGTAGAAGTAGTGATAGTAGTAGTAGCAGTACCAGCAGCAGCAGTAGAAGTAGTATCAGAAGGGTATAATACTGCTATATACATGCAGTAAAAGTATTTAAAGTCGTACGCCTTCATGAAACATGAGCTATGTGCCTGTGTCTTACGTTACTTACCCTACCACCTTCTGATACCAAAGAAATTCCGATTACCTGCCAGACATAACACGCTCGTGTCTGATACGAAGGGACTGTATTTGATTATCTCGTGTCTACAGAGCTGCAGAGTATCGTTGTGTGTGCACTTGTTGAGAATACTTTGACCTTCCCGAAGTTCTTAGACAAAGTAACATCTATGTATTTATTTGTATTTAACATGCAGAAAACGACAAAATTCCACAAAACTCCCGTCGACAGGTAAACTAGACTCAATCAAACCACAGATTTTACACTTAGTTTGAATCTCGAACATTAAAGAAGAAATGTACCCGATCATGCCTTCAATGTTTATATCTGTCGCGTTTTTATTATTGACTTAAACTAAATAATTTTGACACAAAAATCATGATAACCTTTTGTATACCTTCGTCAATTACTAATATAAAAGTACAAGTATAATGACGTCCTAATGAAGTTTTATTATTTGAAAGTAACAAATTATCGCAAAAGAAATCAATGAATATATTCATGGTAGTAGTAGTAGTAGTAGTAGTAGTAGTAGTAGTAAAAGTAATAGTAGTAGTAGTAGTAGTAGTAGTAGCAGTAGTAGTAGTAGTAGTAGTAGTAGTAGTAGTAGTCGTAGTAGTAATAGAAGTAGCAGTAGAAGCAGCAGAAGTAGTAATACTAGTATCAGTAGTACTAGTACTAGCAGTAATAGTATTAGTAGTAGTCGTCGTAGTAGTTGTAGTAGTAGTAGTAGAAGTAATAGTAATAGTAGAGTGGTGGTAGTAGAAGTAGTAGTAGTCGTAGTCGTAGTCGTAGTAGTAGTAATAGTAGCAGCAGCAACAGTAGTAGTAATAGTAGTAGTATTAGTCGTGGTGGTGGTAGTGGTGGTGGTAGTGGTAGTGGTGGCAATGGTGGTGGTAGTAGAGAAGCGGCAGCAGTAGAAGTAGAAAAAAAAGTAGGTGGTGGTGGCGGTAGTAGTAGTAGTAGTAGTAGTAGTAGAAGTAGTAGAAGCAGCAGCAGTAGTAGTAGTAGTAGTAGAAGTAGTAAAATCAGCAGCAGCAGTAGTAGTAGTAGTAGTAGTAGTAGTAGTAGTAGTAGTAGTAGTAGTAGTAGTAGAAGTAGTAGTAATAGGAGTACAGTATTGCTACCACTAGTAGTATAATAGAAGTATAAAAAGACATAGAAAAAATTTCTGAACATTTCTGAAGTACGAGCTCCATGCTTGTTTCTTACGTTACTTACCCTACCGTCCACCTTTTGATACCAAAGGAATTCCGTTCACCTGCCAAATGTAACACGCTCGTGTCTGATGCAATTAAGGTAGTGTATTTGATTATCTCGTTTATAGAGCTGTTGAGTATCGTTACGTGTGCACTTGTTGCTGATAGTAGGGGTTGACTTTCCTGAAGTTCAAGGGTGCACCTCGCGTGAACCAGAAATTTCGACATTAAGCTCAAATAAAAAGTAGGCCGACAAACTATTCGTAGCTGGGTCTTTAATACCTCTGAGAACATTCCAGTAAAATAGGTAAATACATGTTTAATATTTCATGTGAGATTTTTGCAAACAGTCAACACATTGTCAACAAATCAATTTTAGATCAATCAGATATGCAGACTACGAGTATCTAGAATTAC
>JZLH01S0395439.1:58340-70530 GCA_001188425.1 Eucidaris tribuloides | reverse complement strand
TAAAACTGTATACGTATTGCAGATAGGTTTTTCTTGTTTGGCACGATCGGTAATGACATAGGAAATGCCTCTTGAATATCAGGTATATGTCTGGAACTTGAATGCATGTGATACAGGTATAAGGCTTACTTGTTTAGCTACAATTTCTTTATAAAATTTTCACCAAATTTATACGCCTCCCTCAACACTATATTAGAATATATGTTATTATGAGTGATGCAATGCATGATGGGAAGCAGGGAAAAAAATCTAAAATTTTCGGTTTGGGGCTACTTTTAATGTGTTCAGATTACTCTTTTGTATAGAAACCTAAGACATATTTCACGGCGGGCGAAATCGCCCCAACCCCGTGTATTTTTCCTTCCTGCATGGGAAGTGAGGATAATGCTTTCTATATGGAGGCAGATGACTATCCATTTTAAAGGACGCTATATACACTGGTGGAAGACTCGCGTTTTAAAAAGATTGACAAACATTTTGCTATTCTGACAGTTGGTTTTAATGGAAAATAAACACCCTAGAACACAAAGTTTGGACAGTTATGCTGTTATTAGATACAATATGTGCAGCATAAAAGTTGGCATATTAATTTTATTCTCAGCAGATAGGAAATTCCTGCAACAACAGCAGATTTTGGGGGGAAAGCTGGAATATTGGTTCTAATTTGATTTTCACTATTTTTAGTCACCTGAGCCAAAGGCACTCAAGTGAGCTATGTGCGATCGCTTTTTTGTCTCCGTCAGTCCGATCGGTTGTTGGGTCGGTACAACTCTGTTGCGTCAGTTCGTCAAGTGCGTAAACTTTTACACATTTTCGCTTCTTCTTCAAAATGTTGATTGGCATTTGGCCCAAACTTGGCAGGAATGATCTTAGGGCGGTGGCGGATTGCAAGGGTTTCTCAAATGGTTACCGACTGAGCCCCCCTAGAGGGCCAGGGGCAAGCGGCCCTAAAGAAGGCCAAAGTTATGGTAGTTTTTCAAAATTTTCTTCTTCTAGATCCAGAAATTAGTTTAGTTAAGCCACTTTCGTGTGTAAGATATCCATATGTGCTGAATAATTCTTCATGACAATGCACAGGTCTGGCCGTTTGGCCCCAACTGGCTGGGCAAAAGTCTTGGGGTAGGGCCCTATAGAATAGCTCAGCATTACATCAATGCGATTTAGACGCAAACTTGGTGGAATGATCCTCAGGGGGAGCGGGAAAGAGGGTTTGTGGAAATGGTAAACAGGCCCCCCCCCGCCCCCAGGGGCCAGGGGGGCAGGGCCATAAGGGCCAAAACTAGGTAACTTTCTAACCACAAGCCCATTTGTTTAACCAAATTTGACACCTGGTGGTAGAATGCAGTTAACAGGGGACCTCAATGTTATCTGGGCGTCAAAGGTCACATATGTAGGTCTAAGGTCAATACGAAGTCAAGTTTCTTTCTTTGAGTTTAGGTTATTGGCCTTCTTTATAGATCCAGAAATAGTTTAGTTAAGCACGTAGGTGTGTAGATGACCTCTTATGATGCTGAATTAATGTTCCTCATAGACAATGCCAGAGTGGCCACAGCTTGGCCCAGGGAAGGCAAAAAGTTTGAGGGGTAGGGCCCTATGGAATATACTCACATTCACATCAATGGATTTACAAACAAAACTTGTGGATAGATCCTCAGGGGGAGGGAAAAGGGTTCGTGGAATCGGTCACCGGCCCCCCCCAGGGCCAGGGGCAGGGCCCATAAGGGCCCAAACTAGGTAAACTCTCTAACCAGGAAGACCTTGTTAACAAACTTGGATGGTAGATGCGTACAGGGACCTCAATGCTTAGGTTTGGTGGTCAGATGGTCACATAAGTTAGTCGTTCAAAGGGTTCAAATGTTAAGATACTATTGTCGTGCCTTGTTCTTATACAAAAACGGGATGTTCTAGAATTTAATTTAACTTGGCAAAAATCAGCTATATGGCGAACGGGGATGCAAAGGTTTTTCCAATGTTCATTTGGCTATGTTGTAGTGCTTAGATATCAGGATCAAGGGCCAAAACTATATCGTATAACTAAGTGTTTTCTATGAGTACCCAGAGAGTTTTCGCGAGACCTCAGAGGTGGCGTCGTGACCCGGGTCTTGTATCGGTTTTTAAACTTACAATTTTTTTCAGCGGCTTCATTGTTTAGACGTATCAGAGACACTAGTAGCATGTGGGAATCATGTACATGTAGTTCAGGTTTTTTAAACTGGTAAACATTGTTATACCAATCGCCTATAAAGGAAACTTGATTGGAAAAATCTTTTATAGAATTCTATACCTATAGCATTATATACATTATGTAAGATTGAGAGGGTGCATGCTACATACTGGTAGGTGAATAGCTGAAAGTTTGAAATGATTCCTTGGATCACCATTGTCTGGAGTAGAGAAGTATGTTTGTAGCCTCTATTGACTGAGAATATGATGCCAGTTAGCACCTTCATCACTGTAGTCTCCAACACTCAATGCAGTACAGTCAAAACCTGTTGACACCATGAATATCAATAATAAGATTCAGTTGCTCTGACTGGTTATTGTTTTGACTTCGTTTTGTAGTCTATGTTATGAAAAACTGACAATATGAATTATTGTTAACCCAAATTCAAATTCAAAGCATTAAACTCAGTATGCAAGCATGAGATTTGATTAATCAAGCAATAACATGAATGACTGAATACGATGATAAGTAAAGGAAGAAAAAAAAGAGAGATAGGAAAATGAAATCAAAATTTGTTGAAAACAGGATCAGGTATTTTAACTGTTAGAGATGATGTGATTTTATACAAACTTCATATTTCTTTCTGCTTTACAGGTGTTATTTTTGCTAGCATCCTGAGCAAGGCCGGTGCAATCAGCCCTGCCACGACAAACGGCAAGTCATCGATACCGAGTACGGTGTCCTGCTTGGTACCAGAATACTTCCTGATCTGTTATGGAGATGTTCTTCTGTGTCCATCGGGCCTGCGCTACGCCTTGCCTTTGACCATTTAATGGAGAGAACCAGAAGATGGGTTCGGGGCTCGATGCAGGTAATATTAAAAAAGGAATCATTAAAGTATTTTATTATATAGATGATAGTAGTAGAGAGTAGTAGTTTAGTAGTAGTTGTAGTAGTAGTAGGCCTAGTAGTTAGTAGTAGTAGTAGTAGTTAGGCTAGACAGTGTCAGTAGTAGTACGGCCTTTAGTGAATGTAGTCAGTGTGTTTAGGCAAGTTAGTATAGTAGTAGTAGTAGTATAATAGTAGTAGTAGTTCTAGTAGTAGTAGTAGGAGGAGTAGTTGTAGTTAGTAGTAGTAGGTTAGTAGTAGTAGTAGTACGTCAGTCAGTAGTAGCATGTTTATTCTGTGCATGGGGTGGTAGCCTTCCCCTTTGACCCTTCAATGTGCGACCAGGAGGCTGGGCTCGGGTTGATGAAGGTGACTATCATAAAAGCTTTGGCAGCTTGTGGGAGGTTATTATCCTCTGAGGTAGACAAAAATGTTGAATATGAATTAGAGAGAAATAATAATTAATGTTAGAGCATTATATGGAAGTGACTATAGTGGAATTTGCATGTGTGGGGGCAATTAAAGGAACAGTTTGTGTAGTATATTTGATTTATCAGCTGTGTCATTATCTCTGGGTAGTGTTTGAAAAGAAAAGGTGTACCTTTTGGACAGGAGACAAACCTTATGGATCCCAATTTTGGTTAATTTTGGAGGAGGCCAAAGACAACCAAAAAACAAATAAATTTTCATGCCCAAATCTCATATTATTTCAATCTCAACAATAAAAAGATAAGCCTAGTGTTATCTATAGAAGGAGCAATCTAATTTTAACTTTTTTTTGCTCTCCTAAACAATTAACATTTTGTGGGTCAAGTTTTTAATCTCCTAGCAATTCATGCCGTGAAAATGGGAATATACGTCGCTGGTCAATTTTTGACTATATCCAGTTGGAATTAGGGAATTGACCGACAATAACGCCTCCAAGAAAATAATATTTGCTGCAGTAGTGCCATAGGTATTGAAAACTATCATTGCAAATTTGTTAAGATGAGTTTGTGATGTGCAAAAACACATTTGTTCTCAAGTATTTATTTGCTCATGATGAGATTATATAATAAGTGGAGGCAAGTATCTCTGTCCATTCGTAAAGAGAAATCTGCCCGTCAATAGCAATTTCACAGACAACAAAGCATTAGGTACTAAGATTCAGTCATTACAGCTATGTTATTAATTTATTTATTAAGGCCTGTGGCCATACATTATAGCGTCGAATGCCCTGGGTGGAGTATTCTTTTATTCAATGAGATTTATCGAAAAGGCATTCACGCAGGTTGCTCGCCTCACGAAGTTCGTATTTCAATTTTCAAAATCTGGCGGATTCACAGAAGCATTGTGACTACATAGGTTGGCAGGCACTTCAGGGGGGTGATATTCCAGCCACGTAATTTATTTTTGACATGGTGACAAGTCTGCGGTAGTTTGCTTACACTGATAAAGTATTGGCTTACGATCATTATAAGTAACGTTCATAATATATTTAATTTTCTCAAAAGCGCAGCAAATGGTATGAGGATAACAAACCTGATTTACGGTGTCTTAGTAATATTTATAAGATAATCATCATTAGGATTTTGTAAAATATCCAACTGATGGGATGCTGGAAAATTTCACGATAAATGGCCTTTGCATCAGTCAAACGTAGAAATTTAATCAGGTTGAAGGGAGAAGGTCCCTGCATGAAATGTTTATAAAGAACACACCAGGACAATCCTTAGTAGACTAATTCACATAAACAGATTCGACAGTGGCCCATATTTGGTTGGATACAAATATCAAGGTTATTGTGGGCATCCACTATTACATGGTATGTATTATTATTATGATTTATGTTTAAATTAATATTCTGATTTTTCAGCAATGGTCCATGGCAGAGACCTGAAACTAAAACTTTACCTTTGAAAGCATCTCTTTTTATGATTTTAATTTATTTTTTAGTCGCTGAAGTATGCACGTGAGTACTTTCCCCAATTTTCAAAATCTTGTAAAATGATCAATTCTACATTTTTGTTTGTTTTGTAGGTTTTGTAATATTACACATTTTGAGATTTCACAAAAACTCCAATCATTGGCAAATACAGTATGCACAAAACTATTATCAGTAGATTGGGTTTCACAAAAATTAGTGAGGTGTTGTTGGAGCGGATTTCGTAACGTTGGAGGCTAATTTCATACTGTATGATCTAGGGTTCATTATCGTCTTGTCCTAGTTCTGTAGGCTTGCAAATTGACATTGAGAGAGATCTTCCACAAGTTGTATTGGCAGATGGTGCTCATCTGCCAACTGCTCGTATGCAGTTTCACATAATGTTCATTTCCATTTACTATAGGAAATGACGTTGACAATGGTCCTAGAAATTTTATTTTTGAAGACCTAAACATAAATTTGATTTGATTGATTGATAATTTCCAACAGGATCTACAGCGGCAGCATTATTTCTTGCAGTTATATATTCCTCATTAAATCTACAAATAACGAGAATATTGGTGATTGAAGTTGGTGTGAGTTATTAGCATTCCTCATATAATATCTTGATGCGACAGAAGTCGTTTTAAGTATCCAGTCGAGGGACTATCGTGTTTGCATAGTGGAAAAGAGTGTATTGTTACAACTTTGTCCTAATTACTTAAAACTTTACCCAAGGAATATTCCAGTAAAATATGGAAAACTCAAGTAAGCGTAAGTTCATTACCAGTAATTTTACCAGAGGAGAACAAATTCTGATTAAAGGAGCAAATTATTTTACATACGTGGACTAGAATTCAGTGAATCCAGAATAATTAGAAATTCAACAATGAAAGTTTGAGTAAATTTTGTTAATCATTTCAGTAAGAAATGAATTTTCACAAATTGTGTTGATTGTTTTTTCATCCTCTTTGTAGGATGTCAAGTTTCCTCAGTTTGCTGGTGTTTCATACGAGACACACACTCTCGTTGAATGAATTTTAAGCAAATTTTCATTTTATCATGTAAAAATGAAATTTTAGTTTCTTTGTTTCTAGGTATGTGACAGCTAAATGAATGCATTTTACAAGGGTGATAATAACAGTTGCACTATGCAGTGTCGAGAAAAATGAAAATTTATATTTAAAATCAATTAGAAGGGTTTTTCTGGTATGATATGACTATATAGATTGTATCTACAGAGGGCAAAGTGCGATTTATTTAAATTTTTTGGAAAAAAACATCATTCATCTTGAAATGGTTAACCAAACTTGCTAACTTCTGCGTATGGATTTCTAAAAATGGTTCATGAGTCACTGAATCCACATCAATGTTTATTGGAACTTTTTCTTATTAAATATGGAGTTTTTCTTTGGTAAATGGTTTTATGCAATAAGGGGCCAATCATTCGCATTGATGGTCAGTCGACATTACATCTCTTCTCCTCTTTTCGATCGATTCTCGTCCCTCCTTTGCCAGCAGAGATATATCCAACAACATGAAGGACACCGTCAACCGCCGGGACATGTTCAACGACACCATCACCAACTTTCTCCCCGGACTACAGCAGTACATGCAGCCAGGGTACCATGCCGGACGACATGGACTGGGCTACTACACCACTACCCAGAACCACACGGCAAAGAGATGATCAACACGTGAGTGGGTGAAGCGCATTACGGTGGGCGGGATCGGCCGGCAGGCAGTGCGGGAAGCAAGTCCGGTCGACCGGGAGAAGACCACGGTTGCTTATGTTCAAGATGACGAGTACTGAGAGGGCGGCGCGGGGCCGCTGGTGGTGTGGAAAGCCAGTTAAATGCCCACTGTCAAGGTCAAATCTCAAGACATGAGGATGAGAATTAATAATTAGATCAGAGCATATCACCAAATATGGACTGAGCCATGCCATAGTCTACAAATCATAGCGGGAGGAAAAAAAATGCTTATTTATCACACCACCAGGATTTTTCTGTTTGCATCATGGGAAGTTAGTGCCCAATTTTAAATTGGAGTCAAAGAGGGCATTTTTCCACTCTGGTCATGAGCAGTGGGCCTTTAAGTTTGGAAGGTGTTTTGTTGGATGCCATCATTTGATAATTTCGAGACCAGGAAACTACAAGACCAAGCCATCTTTGAGAATTAAAGATATCAGTCAGGATTGTATCAAGGTGCTGGTCACGGGCCAATTTTCTTGTCAGCCTCGTCTTGGTCTCGGTCTTAAGGTAAAAACTCATGAAAGGTTGATTTTTGGCAGGCAAGCATTGGTCTCTCGGACACATATGGGTGTCGTTATTTTGTTAAATTGGGTTTAGAGGACTTAGCCTAGACCATAGAAATTGAGGCTGTACAAAAAGAGGTCTTAACTGCGAGATAATTTGGCCTTAAATCACTTGAATTTTAAAAAAAAATGAAAGTTATTTTTTGTTTTATTTTGTTAGTTTTGCAGTCATTACGGGCTGTGACATTTGTCGGTATGCAACTTAGTAGATTTTGCATGGAGGCATTCTTTTTTATGGCGTTAGCTTCTTATTCTTGTTTTTTGTCTTGGGGCTACTTAAAACTTTTAAATGCCCCCCACCCCCCCCCAAAAAAAAAAAAAACAACAAACAACAAAAACAGACACAAAAATTTATTTAATTGGGTACTTTGTATGTTATTTTGTATTTCTGTTCAGTGTTTTTTTGGGACTAGTCAGATTTTTGAAACAGGTATTTAAGATTGTTAGCAAAATGGCGGAGCACGGGTACAGAATTTAGTAAACACTAAGTTAAGGCTAAATGGTATATGACCAATTGACCTTGATTTGAAGGAGTTAATGTTTATTATTGGTACAGTAGATTCTGGGTTAAGTGTGTATCACATTTACTTGAACCTTATAAAGCCCTCCAGTTGCAACGCTCTCGCGCCTGTCGCACGCCTGTTCAGCCTCCTTATACTACTTACATAAATTATGGTGTTTTAGGAAGCATTGTCTAGTGTTGAAATGAATTAAATGGCAAAAATTGCTTAAATGTTCATTTAATCTATGAAGAGATGCACAATGCGATGTTACAGGTGATTTGCTTGTATATATCAGTTCTGTTATAATCATCGTGTTTAAGCATATATACTTGCTCCTTACTCAATAAGGGATGCGGGCGCCTTGTACTCCCACTCGCACCACAACACCGCTGCTCTATTTATCCCTTCAACACGCCCCCCCCCGCCCCCCCCCCCCTTACAGCACTGATTTGATGGCATTCTCTTAATATCTAAAACAATACACATGACTGTTTTTGCTCAAAAATTACATTATTTTGAGTTTATAATTACTGATTTTTTAGCTCTCGTGTGATGGGGTGTTGTGCAGGTCTGTTTTCCCTGTCATTTTCTCAATAACCAGGAGTGTACGGCTTGTTGGAAAGGAGTAGAAATCAGCTTCTGTGGGTTAATTGAGTTCTGTAGAAAATGTCAAAATCTATATCATTTGGAAATCCACCCTGGATCTGGAGAGGGTTGCTAGAAACTGTGTTTTTAAACACAGTTCAAATCAGGTTTTGTTCAAATGCAAAATTTACAGCGTCGGGACGCTGGTCTGTTTTAGAACTTAAAGTACATGAAAATTCATGAGTACCAACAACATCAACATTAAACTTTTCATGTTCTTGTAATGTTCTTGAAAACAGTCACCATGGGTGCTGTATATATACAGTGCACACACAAAAAGAAAGCATATTTGTACAAAAAGAAACAAAAAGACAAACATCATTATATCTAATCATCAAAATTGATTACTGTACAAACTATGAAGCCATATGACAAGGCAGTATATCAGTATATAACAATTTAGAAAATGATACATTCTAGAGGCAAACCATCTCTGAAATCCAGACCGTCGGCCACTTGAATGATATTGATGAGTTCGCTCCAGGCAACTTTTTTTTATTGAATTGGCCCAACCAAGTGATACGATTGTTTTGAAGACTCTGTATAGTGGTTTGCCTCCAAGCTTAAATTTCATTTGTGGTGACCTCTTTGCAAATGGCACTGATTTCCCCTAATGTGTTTTGATGTGCCATATCACGATCTGTTTTTATTTTATGGGGAAAAAATGCAATCGTTTGCAGACATTATTTCCTGTGACGGCAATTTCGCCATTTGCATTTCAACTGTTGAGTCCCTGGGTGACTATAGATTGTGTTTTCTCCCGTCCGTTTTTGTTTACGCTTGAAGTACGACCTCTTCAAAATAGCGGCAAAAAACCCCCCACCAATGTTCAAAAGCGATTTTCATTTTTTTCATAACAACTGAGTGTTTTTTTCTGTTTTGCTGGGTATAATACTTTAAGATTCACTGCTTAAAGACACTGCATAATTTTGGTAAATGATACGAAAATCAAGTTTTTTTTTTTTTTTTTTTAGATTAGACATATTAGCTATTGATTCTTTCAATCATATGTTGCCAAAATCTTCAATTAAAAAATATGTTAAGAGTGAAAACATGGGGGAGGGGCAACATACATGTATTTGCCATATGAAATTTACCCTGTGATGCTTGCTGATCATTTAAAAATGACGAATTGCAGCCATTTAAAACAATATTCAGGTTTGATGGTGTTTTCTGATGCCTGACGTGACAATACTATACTTAATGAATGATAAATGAATGTGTCTGAATTAACCAAAACTGTACTTTTGCTTTACTGCGATACTTCTCCTTGAACCCTTGAAGTACCATAGATATATGCAACATCTATGACATTTTCTTGCACTGGCACTGAGATGGTTAAGGTGATTTTTTTTTTAAAGTAATGAATAAATTACTGTTAACATGTATTTCTGTACTTTTTTCACAGAGTAACGGATGGCTACTTATACATCACCATCATCGACAACATTTCAGTCAGCTTAGCGCTCTACGCTCTCTTTCTGTTTTACTTCGCCACGCGAGACCTTCTCACGCCGTACAGACCCGTCCTCAAGTTTTTCCTCGTCAAGTCCATTATTTTCGTCTCATTCTGGCAAGGTAAGCATGTGTAAACAACATAATTCCCACTACATAATAGAGTATTGAAGTGTGACATCACTCTGGTTCAGAAATATGTATGGACAATGGCGGAACCAGTTATGGTTTGGCTGTTGTCCCCACATATTTCTGAACCAGTTTGGCATCATCGCTTCTGCTCTCTAATCCACTACTGGTCCCGACATGAAAAGTAAGGAAGATGACATCACGTTAGTATATTTTTTAAAATCTGCTACAGTGAGAGAATTTTTAAAAATTTATACGTTTCAGATAGGTTTTTCTTGTTTGGCACATGGTAATGACATAGATATACCTCTTGAAGTCAATGTATAATATCTGGAACTTTGGATCATGTCATACAGGTATAAGCTAAAGCCTCCATTCCTCCGCGATACAGAAAACGGAGAAAAATCACGGAAAATGGGAAATCATGAGATGCTGAAGTAATAATCTTAAAATTGGTAGTAAATTACAAAATAAACAAATATGAAAATGTCCAAAATCATTCTTTACCTAAATAATACCATAACCAAGCATTAAAGTAACTTTAATGATCCATCTGTGGGCCTCTCTGCCGGCCGTCTTTCTCACTACCATGACTACGGCTGCTCCATTTCACTGAGTCTGAGATGAAATCATGCAAGTATTATATAGTGTTTATATACATGACTTTTAGTAACACGGAAAATGGAAAATTTGAAACACAGAATTTTTATTTTGTAAAACGGAAATATGGAGGCCTTAGTATAAGCTTCTTGTTTAATACACATTCTTTAAATATTTTCACCAAATTTATACCCTCCTCAACACTATAGAATATGTTATATGGAGGTGCAAATAATGATAGGAAGGGTGGATAATGCTTTCTATGAGACAGGTGACTATCCATTTAAAAGGAAACTTATTGACCAAACCTTTTAGAATTCTCTACCCTATAGCTCGAATGAACGTTATATGCAGGATGAGAGGGTGTATGCTAAAAAACTTAAATGAACAGATGAGTTTAGAAATGATTTCCTGGTACACCACTTGTCTGATAGTGAAGCATGTTTGTCGCCCTCTATTGGCTGAAATAATGCCAGTTAGTACATCATAACTGTGGTGTCCAAACTCATTTTCTCTGCCAACAGTCAAATCTTTGGCACCAGATATCAATAATAGATTCAGTTGCTCTGACTGGTTATTGTTTCGACTTTGTTTTTGTCATACAAATTAATTGATTAACTTGTTTACTTTAGCGAAGTAAGTTATGATATGAAAACTTACACTAGAGATTTGTCTCTGTGGAAGTTATGAAAACCCAAATTTGAATTGAGGATCATTACTATGATGTGTAAATGAAATTAATCACGCAATAAATGAATTCTAAATAGATAAAATAATTGAATAAGGAAAAGATGAAAAAGAAAGGTAGAAAAAAATGAAACAAACAAATATATGAAAATAAAATCCAGGTATTCTTAACCTGTTGGAGATGATGTGATTTTAATATAACGTGCATTCTCCATAAACCTTAGCCCGAGACAAATTTTGTTCTTAATTTTCAGCGGGTTAAGTAGTCAAATCTATGTAGCTGCTTCAAAATATCCAGCTAACCCAAATGTTCTACTATTTCTAGCAACAAATCACAAAGTTACTGCAAACTTCCAAAACAAATCTGAACATGGCATAACTCTCGTCTCCGCTTGCAGGTGTTTTGCTAGCCATCCTGGAGCTAGCCGGTGCAATCAGCCCTGCCACAACCAAAGACGGCAAGTCATCGATACCCGCCGGTACGGTGTCCGCCGGCTACCAGAACTTCCTGATCTGTATTGAGATGTTCTTCTGTGCCATCGGGCTGCGCTACGCCTTCCCCTTTGACCCTTACATGGAGAACCAGAGACTGGGTTCGGGCTCGATGCAGGTAACTATCAAAAAGGATCATAAAGTATGTGTTATTATAATGATAGTAGTAGCAGTAGTAGTAGTAGTAGTAGTTGTAGTAGTAGTAGTAGTGGGCCTAGTAGTAGTAGTAGTAGTAGTAGTAGTAGTAGTAGTAGTAGTAGTAGTAGTAGTAGTAGTAGTAGTAGTAGTAGTAGTAGTAGTAGTAGTAGTAGTAGTAGTAGTAGTTAGTAGTAGTAGTAGTTTAGTAGTAGTAGTAGTAGTAGTAGTAGTAGTAGTAGTAGTAGTAGTAGTAGTACAGTAGTAGTAGT
>JZLH01S0395439.1:46180-58115 GCA_001188425.1 Eucidaris tribuloides | reverse complement strand
GATGTTCTGTGCCATCGAGCTGCGCTACGCCTTCCCCCTTTGACCCCTACATGGCGAACCAGAGGCTGGGCTCAGGCTCGATGCAGGTAACTATCATAAAAGCTTCTGCAGCTTGTGTGGGAGGTATTTACTCCTCTGAGGTACAAAACGTTAAATATTAATTGGGATAAATTTAATGTAGAGCATTACTTGAAGTGACTATGTGGAAATTTGCCATGTTCTGGGGGCAATTAAAGGAACAGTTTGTCGAGTATATTTGATTATCACGTGTCACTTATACTGGTAGTGTTTGAAAAGAAAATGTACCATTTGGAGGAGACAAACCCTTATGATCCCAATTTTGGGTTAATCTCGGAGCTGATAAGCTGGCTGGTAAGCCATAAGTTTTCATGCCCAAATCTCATACTTATTTCAATCTCAAACATTAAAAAGATAAGCCACTGTTATCTTTAGAAGGAGCAATCTAATTTTTAACTTTTTTTGCTCTCCTAAACATTTAACATTTTGTGGTCCAAGTTTTAATTACTCCTGCAATCATGTGAAAAATGCAGAATATACGTGCTGTCAATTTTTGACTTCATATCCAGTTGGACTGTAGGGCATTGACCAAATAATGCTCTAGAAAAAAAGTTCCGTAGTCTCCACATTGGTATTAAAATTATCATTGCAATTTAATTAAGATGAAGTTGCTGATGCAAAAACACATTTGTGACCTGTCACTGCAATGCCCTGATAAAGTCGCACAGCTAATAAAGCATAACGATGGAAAGAAATATACTTTGGGTGAAAACTACAAATATTTAAACTCTTACACCATGTGAAGATCAACACACTCTTGATTTTTGAATATGGTTAACTTTCATATTTTTCATCACAATTACGATATTGAGCACTTTCCTTAGCTTTGGTGTGTGCGACTTTATCAGGGAATCGTTTGTTCTCCAAGTTTTATTTGCTCATTGATGAGATAATCGAATAATAAGTGAGGCAAGTTCTCTGTCCCATTCGTAGAAGAAGGAATCAGCATCAATAGCAATTTCACAGACACGAACATTAGTCACTAGATCAGTCTTTACAGCTATGTTATTAAATATTTATTAAGGCCTGTGGCTCTACATTATACGCATCAGTATGCCACTGGTGAAAGTATTCTTTTCAATGAATTTATCAAAAGCCATTCACGCAGTCCCCCGTTATTTATAGAATGGTTGTGCCTCACCGAAGGTCGTATTCACTATTCAAACATCTGGGGATTCACAGAAGCATTGTGACTACATAGGTTGTCAGGCACTCCCTAGATTGTGAACGAGGATGTGACGGGGTGATATTCCAGCCATGTAGTTTATTTTTGCACACAGTGAAAGTCTGTGGTAGTTTGTACACTGATAAAACGTACTTGGTTACGACATTATAAGGCATCACAGATTTATTACACTGGCATTCTAGAAGGGGTTCAGAATACTAGCATTCCTGATCGCATGCCTACCCTATTCCCGGCACGGTAGCATTCCGCATGCATCGGGAATGGGCCAATTAAGCCTCTATTCATCACTGGGAGAGGATTAAATGGGGCATTCTGGAATGCCCTGAGAATAGCCCTGGAATTAAATCCATTATATGCAAATTCAATGACATTGGCGCTATTGTGTAGGGAACAATAGTAGGCTTTAAGCTGGCATTCCGGGAATGATCCTGGAATGGGGGCATGTCGGACGTGGCTAGAATGGATAGGCTTTTAAGCCTGTGTTCTGGGAATGGTGATGGAATAGAGGTATTCCCGCTGCAGCCAGAATGGAGGCTTAAAAGATAAGAAGGCATTCTGAACCCCTTCTAGAATGCCAGTGTAATAAATCTGTGATGCCTAAATAACCGTCATAATATATTAATTTTCTCAAAAGCACGCAAATGATATGAGGATAACAAACCTGAATTACGGGTTTAGTAATATTTAAATAATCATCATTCCGGATTTGTAAAATACCACTGATGGGACTGCGGAAAATCACGATAAATGGCCTTGCCCCACAGTCGAAGTGAAATTATCAGTTGAGGGGAGAAGTCCCTGCATGAAATGTTTATAAAGAACACAGAAAATCCATTAAGAGACCTAATTCACATAAAAACAGATTGCAGTGGCCCATATCTCTGGTTGGATACAAATATCAAGGTTCATCTGGGAGCATCCACATATCACATGTATGTATTATTATTATGATTATGTTTAATATTGATATTGATTTTCAGCAATGGTCCATGGCAGAGACCTGAAAACTAAAACTTTACCTTTGAAGCCATCTCTTTTTATGATTTTAATCAATTTTTAGTCGATTTTTTAGCTGAAGTATCACGTAGCAGTACTTTCCCCAATTTTCAAAATCTTGTAAAATGATCAATCTACATTTTCGTATGCTGTAGGTTTTGCAATTATTACACATTTTCAGATTCACAAAACTTCAATCATGGCAAACTACAGTATGCCAAATATACAGTAGATTGGAGTTTCACAAAAATTAGTGAGGTTGAGGGATTCTAACGTGAGCTAATGCATTACTGATGATCTAGGTTCAGTAGTCTTGTCCTAGTTCTGTAGGCTTGCCAAATACATTAACCCTATTTTAACTGGGCTATTTCAGACCAGGTTTTTACTGGGGGGGGGGGAGTCAATTTGACCCCCCCTTCAGGTCTCGGCCGCCAATTGCGCAATCGCCGCGAAAATTTGCATGCGCATAGAGCCGGATGTGAACTACACGATTGTATAGTAAAAATTTTCAAAATAATTTTTTATATTTTTAAGTAATTAATTATGCAAATAAGTGCATGAAATTATGTTCGCCTATAACTCACTTAGAATAAGTAGTAGAATTCTAATTATCTACAAAATTTGCTTGATGATATATATAATTTCTTATGATACTTATTTATTGAATTTTGATAAGAATTTCTTTACTGTAATTTGTCCTTATGTATTTTTCCGAACTTTTTTGTTTTTTAATTGTTTATTTATCGAATGAAATTGATCTGCTAGGGACACTTTTGCAATCGTAAACAGCCAAAGAATAATATCATTCAACCAGTAAAAAGCAATCAACCAAATTATCATACATATTTATAGATTTTTTGCTGAATAACGACAATTCATTTTTGTAGTTGACATCGAAATGCACGTTATTTAGAGACGATTTTGGTATTGACATGCTAGTATAAGTTAATGTCAGTTACATACTCGTCAGGTATATCGGATCGGTCCACGATAATTTATTCGCGATGAATAAAAATATCCAAAGATGTGCAATTAGTACTATAGTAATATAAGATCAGTCGAGCATACGCGATCAAAAAAATTTTGCGCGGCGGCATGGTCTTCGAAATTCG
The DNA here is from genome assembly GCA_001188425.1 of Eucidaris tribuloides. Classification (NCBI taxonomy): domain Eukaryota; kingdom Metazoa; phylum Echinodermata; class Echinoidea; order Cidaroida; family Cidaridae; genus Eucidaris; species Eucidaris tribuloides. Next base: position 54,743 of record JZLH01S0395439.1, on the reverse strand, counting down.
TAGAGGGGGGTCAAAATAGACCACCACCCCCCCAGTTAATAAGGGTTAAGAGAGATCTTCCACAAGTGGAACATCTAATATATGGCTAGATGGTGCTCATCCTAGCACAACTGCTCGTAAAGCAGTTTCAATAATGTCATTTTTCAATCTTATAAAGAAAATGTTGACCAAATTACAATGTCCTAGAAATTCATAATTTTTGAAGATCCCTACATAAATTATGCATTGATTGATTGATAATCGCCAAGATTAGCAAGGGCAGCTATCATTCTTGCAGTATATTACTCATAACCTACAAATAAGGAATACTTGGTGTGAGTTTTAGCAACTCGTCTATAATATTTGATGGATAACCAGAAAGTCGTTTTAAGTATCCAGATACGGGCAGGCATGTTTTGGATAGTGGATAAGAGTGCCAGGGTTTCGAAAATTACGTAAGCCCGCTAGCCAATGGCTAAGCAAAAATCACTGCGCGAGCTAAGCCAAAATCCCCAAAAATCCTATATTTACTATCCGTGTGGCTAGCTAAAAATATTCCTGTATATAGTGTCGCACCGAGTGTTGCATGATTTATGTAACAATGAATGACTAAAATCTGATGTTTATTCGAACAAAATACAAAGCGAAATAACAAACTCCTGGCGCGAAATTGTACCCTCGGCGCGGCCCCCGCTAAACAAGCCACCATCAGAATTTCACTAATCATCGCCGCGCCGGCCCCAGCCACGGGTTATGTACGTGATGCTGAAGTCAAAGTACTCGATTTTCGCCGAGAGGCGTTGTCCAAAAACTCTCATCGTCGCTAGCTAAATTACGATCTATCGCGTAGCGCTTGGATTATTTTCGGAGCGGTGTTGCTAACAGTGGGGTATGACGCATAGGCCGGATGGTAACGTATGGGAGGAATTCATTTTAAAGCAAATTTGTCTCAGTGTTTTCATGAGTCAGGCAATCCCAATGATAGTGTAAAGTTACGTTTTAAAAATCATTTTTTCTACTATCATGTAAGCAATCGTTAGTCCCTTGATAGTCCCACGCATAGCAATTATCTTATGTTTTGACGAGTATGTCATGTCTATGGTCCACACTGTTACACTGGCTGGTAAATGGATGTCCGTGGACTACTAGTCGGCCGACTGCCGACTTTCAGTGCTTGGTTGGCAACTGAAACAGACACACAAAATAACACAACACAAACTATCAATAATTGTTGAAAACAATGTTAGCACTTGAAAAAATATCATATTTCCTCTTTTATTAATTCCTAAAAACTGAATGAAAGAGGGTGGACCTCGAGATGGAGAACGCACAAACAAGACACACACAATGAGTTGAAATAATACATGTATCAATGATAAATCTTCTTTATCTTCTCCTCCTCCCCTCCTCCTCTTACTCCTCCCTCCCCCTCCTCCTCTTCTCTTCTTCTCTCTCCACTTCTTCTTTTTTGTTTTTTTTACATTCTTCTTCTTCTTCTTCTTCTTCTTTCTTCTTTCTCCTCCCTCCTCTCCTGCTCCTTTTAATTTTCTTTTTTTTTCTTTTTCTTCCGCCTCCTTCCTCTTCTTCCCTCCCTTCTCTTCTCCTCTCTTTTTTTCTTATCCTCTCCTTTTCTTTTTCGCTTTTTTCTTTTCTTCCCTTCCCCTCCTCTTCTTCGTTCTTCCCTCTTCCCGTTCTTGCCTCCTCTTCTTCCCCTTCTCCATCTCTTCTCATCCCCTCCTACTATTCCTCCTCTTCTTCTATCCTCCTCTTGCTTCCTTTTTTTTTTGATTTTTCTTTCCCTCCCGCTGCTCTTCCTCTTCTCTTTTCTTCCTCTTCTCTCTTTATTTCCTTCACCGTTCCCCTTCCTCCTCTTTTTCTTACCTCTTTTTTCTTGTCCTCTTTCCTACTTTTCTTCATTTTTTATTTTCTTCCCTTCTTCCTTCTTCTTTCCCCTTCCCCTCCTCTTCTTCGCTTCCCCTCATTCTTTTCCTCTTTTTTTCTTCTCTCTCCTTTTTTCTTCCCCTTCCCCTCCCTTCCTTCTTCTCCCCTTCACCTTCCTTCTGACCTCCTTCCTTTTCCTTTTCCTTCTCTTCCCCTTCCTCCTCTTTCTTGCTTCCCCTCCCTTCTGTCCTCTTCATTTTCCTTATCCTTCCTTCTTCCTCTTTCTTTCCCTCCTCCTCTTCCCTCCTTTTCTCCTCTTCCTCCTCCTCATCCTCCTTTCCTTTCTTTTCTAACAACTAAAAAGTTCTTTTCTTATTCTCACTTCTTTTGCTTTTTTTTCTCTTTTTTTTTCTTTTTCTTTCTTTACTTATTCTTTACTCTTCTTTCTCTTCTCTTCTCTTCTCTTCTCCTCATCTTCTCTTTCCTTTCCTTCTCCTCCTCCTCCTCTCGCCTTCTTCCATAACTTTGATCCATAGTAAAACACGAATAGCGCTGTAAATTGCTTCAGAGCTTCATCATTTTGATCGACATGATACGACAGCACATGAACCCGTGCTCTGAACTCGTTCCGAGTTTCGAGGCTGCAGGCCTTGTCATCATCGGGAACTGGGGTGGAGAAGGGGTGAAGGGGGGTAGCCTGGTGCCTCAAGTGGCTATTGCCAGTTGATTACGCATGTTACATAATTTACAATTATTCTCTCGATAATTAAACATGTGTATTCAAAACAGGCGACTAGGTCATTTTTTTGGCGGGCTAGCCAGAATTCCTTGGCGGACTACCACTAAAATTTCAGCTGAACTAGTCCGTCTGGCTAGTTAAAAAAAGTTAAGCGCAGACCCCTGAGTGCTATGTACAACTTGCTCCCTTTTACTTAAAGATTGTGTCATTGATTTGCACGTCAAAAAACACTTAAATGAATTAAATCAGCTGAAATCATATACAATGTGAAGATTAATATAAATAAACACCTCTCATAGAGACTTGGGGTAAAATATTGAGTTTTGGTGAAAATCTGGACGGTTAAACTTCATCCTTTTTCAAATTACTCAGAAGCAATTTCAAAAAATCCGCGACGTCAAACGTGCATGTGCCGTTCCAAAATTGTCTGATCAGCCGTTAGCCAAAGGTCGTGCGGAGGTTAGCCGTTTAACCAATCAGTGCGCTGGTCTTGCGACGATACACATAACCGCGATTCGCAGTTTGAGCAAAATTGAAACTCACGGAAAGAACAACATTCTGGTAACATGTCGTTATTAGTTTTTCTCATAAAACAACAAATTCATGACGTATGGATCTCAAACTTTCAACACACCATTTGTATGTACTAAACTACCGTTTGGTATTGATAATGAAGGGAAGTAATGGACTTGCACATCCCTGACACAATCTTTAAAACTTTTACCCAAGGAATATCTCCAGTAAAATATGAAAACTCAAGTAAGCGTAGTCATACCATTAATTTTACCAGAGGAGAAAAATTCTGATTAAAGGAGAAATTTTTACCATACATGACTAGATTCAGTGAATCCAGAATATTTTCAGAAATTCAACAATGAAAGTTTGAGTAAATTTGGTTAATCCTTTCAGAAGAAATGATTTTCCAACATTGTATTATTGATTGTTATTTCATCCTCTTGTAGATGTCAATTTCCTCAAGTTTGTGGTGTCATACGAGAACAACTCTCCATTGACATGAATTTTAACAAATTGTCATTTTTCATGTAAAATGAAATTTTAGTTTCTTTGTTTCTAAGGTATGTGAAAGCTAAGATGAATGCATTTTACAAGGTGCTTTAACAGTTGCACTATTGCCAGTTCAGAAAATGAAAATTTATATTTAAAATCAATAGAGGATATTTCTGGTATGATATGACTATATAATTGTCATCTACAGAGGGCAACATGCCGATTTATTAAATTTTTTGGAAAAAACATCATTCATCTTGAATGGCTTATCCAAACTTGCTGAAACTTTCAGCGTTGGATTTCTAAAAATGTTCATGAGTCACTGAGTCTACATAGACGTTTGAGGAAACCTCTCCTATAAAATGAGTTGTTCTTTGGTAAAAGTTTTATTCAGTAGGGCCCAAACATCGCATGGATGGTCATTTGAATTACCTTTTTTTCTCCTCCCTTTCCATCATTCTCGCCCTCTTGCAGCAGAGCATATCCAACAACCTGAAGGACACGGTCAACCCACGGGACATGTTCAACGACACCATCCACAACTTCTCCCCCGCCTACCAGCAGTACATGCAGCAGGGTACCATGCCGGACGACATGGACTCGGGCTACTACCACCACTACCCCCAGACCAATGGCAAGGAGATGATCAACCCCGTGAGTGGGGGGAGCAGCAACGGGGGCGGGGGCATCGGCCGGAGCAGTCGCGGGAAGAAGTCCGGTCACACAGAGAAGACCACATTGCTTAGCTCGGATGACGAGTACTGAGGAGGGGGGCAGGGCAGGGGAAATTGGGTTGAGGTTTGGAAGATGTTTGTTGGTGCATTATTGATAAAGTTGAGACCAGGAACTACAAGACCAAGACCACTCTTGAGAATTAAAGATTCAGTCAGGATTATATCAAGGCTGGTCACGAGGCCAATGTCTGGTGGCCTCGGTCTCGGTCTGGGTCTAAGTCACCTGTACAAACCCTATGGAAAGGTTGAATTTTGGGTTGGCCCTGGTCTCGGACACAACATTGGGTATCGTTATTTTTTAAATAGTGTTTAGAGACTTAGACCTAGATCAAGAAATTGAAGTCTACAGAATGGTTTTAACTGTGAGAACATTTGGCCTAAATCACTTTGAATAAAAAAAAATGAAGTTATTTTTTTCATTTTGTAGTTTTACATCATTAGGCTGTGACATTTTCATTGCAACATGGTGATTGAATGGAAGGCATTCCTTCTTTGTGTTAGCTTCTTATTTCTTATTATTGTCTTTGGGGGCTACTTAATACTTTAATGTACCCCCCCCCCAAAAAAAAAAACAACAACAACAACAACAACGACAACAGACACAAACACATTTGGTACCTCTTATATTTATTTTGTATTCAGTTCAGTGTGTTTTGGGAATAGTCCAGATTTTTGCAAACAGGTTTTAAGATTGTAGCAAATGGCTGAGGGTAACAGACTCTGTAAACACTAATGTAAGGCTAAATGGTATATGACCCATTGACCCTTGATTTGAAGGAGTAATGTTTATTATTGGTACAGTAATTCTGGTTAGGTATGTTCACATCTTACTCTAACCCATAAAGCTCCAGTTCATGTTGCATTATTACAAACTTATGTGTTTTCTAACAAGATTTCTACTGTGAAAATGGATGGAAAATGGAAAAATTGTAAATGTCATTTAATCTATGAAGAGATGCACCCATGGATCTTACAGGGGTGATTTGCTTTATTAATCATTTGTATAATTATGTTTTAAACATAATACTCTGCTTCACTCCAAATAAGAGTACTCAACTGGAAAACCAAAGCTGTCAGTTTTTTTACACAGTACAGCGATTTTGATGGCATTCTCTTGATATTAAAAACACTACACATAACTGTTTTCTGCTCAAAATTACAGATTTTGAGCTTTCTAATTACTGATTTTAGCTCTCAGAGGCTGGCAGGTCTGTTTCTCCCTGTCATGTCTCAATCAACCAGGAGCTGAGCTGCTGAATAGCGCCACCTCTTGACCAACATGCAGCTATTCAGATATTGCAATCTGCTCCACTCCATAACAAAAATCTACATTGTGGCTTAATTGTATTCAATTTCATCATTGCTTGCTGTTGTTTGATACTTCGATTTTTATGTAATACAAAACTTTAAAAATTCCAATATATCTACTTAATAGAATCATTGTACTTTTAAAGGGGTGAGTCAGTTGTATCTTCATACATGTAGCTTTTATTTTCTTCTCCAAGCATGTATATGCTAAAATCATTGATCCCTCACCTGCATTTGAAATCAGGGTTGTGATGATGTTTTTGCCAGTAACTTGGATGACACTTGATGTACTTCATGACCCTTGCGGTCCTATGGGAGTTGTGCGGTTGGGTCATTCGTGTTTGAACTTACCCCGACAATCATCTGCTGTACTTAATAATATTGCCAAAGTGGAGGCAGAAGAGGGGAAAAGGAGTTTATTTTAACAATATCTGTTTGTAAAAATGTCTTGGTTACTTTCCATCTGGAGAATGTTTTGTCGAGGAGCTATTTGAATCTCTGCCAACGGACTGGTAAAATGCTTGTTATCTCCAAATAAAGGAGTCATGGTTTCCGGGGGAGCCTGTCCCCATGGCTCACTGCCAGTTTCTTGAACCAAACAGATCAGTGCAAACAAACAAGTGCAGTAAAACAGCGCCCTCTTTTGACAGTGTTGTGTCATCATGGTAGTCGGGGGAATATGGATGGAAGATTTCTTTCAAACTGTGTGTTTGGATAGGGTCAGTGATGGCCGTCTTTGTCACTTAGAAATTAAATGGAGAAATAAACAAATAATTCAACCGACGATTAATAAGTAAATAAATAAATAAAATGAATTAATTAATAAGGTAAATAAGTATTTCATGCTCCTCATTCCCTCCCCTTCCCCTCCCCTCTGCTCCCCTCATTTACCCTTCCTCAACTACCCCAAAATATTGAAAAACATTCATTAGTTTACATTTGCTAGTAAAAATATGATTAATTGCATTACTTGTGCAGTGTTTCTTTTGATTACACCATCTCTGTCCTGCAACTGTAAGTCTAATGTTGCAGTGGGACTAACATTTTTATTGTTATTGTTTCACAAGGAATAAGGATGCAAAGTATCTTAAGGATAATAACAATGAATGTCCTCATTTTTGCAGAACATGACAACTGTTTCAAGTAGTTGCTATTTTCTTGGATTTGGTCCAAACGGTAGATTCCAATGTTGTAATACACCATGAGGAAATGATAAAAGCTACTTGGATGTGTTCCAATGTCCATAAAACATACTTAAACATGAAAGGTGGCCCCATTGCATTCCAGATTTGTGTGAACTACTGTTTGCATTAACTGAGAAGTCTCATAAGTTTAGGGGCCATGGGGTTAAACTGGTCATTGTGGAGCCAGGAAGTGGATGGATTTTCCCTGTATAATGCTATTATCAGGATTTCCATCAAACTTGTTAAAATTATCATTCAGTTCAAGTTTCTGTCTCCAAGATACAATCATTGGATGTCATCAAAGAAATATGCTAAAATGTTGTCTTGTACCATTCTGTTATGTACGATCACATACCCTAAGAAGCTGGGTACTACTGAACATTCAATATTAAATGTCAAGAAACTAATAAAATTATGTGAAAGTGGATTAGGATATTGAAAATGACCAGCAGACATTGTTGCATATATTCTCCAAGCTTTCAGTTGCACAACATTGTAGGGTTTGAATAGATATATAAGAGGGGATTTTATTTTTAACTTGAAATCTACACGAGTAAACTGTATTTTGAATATGATAGATGGGGGTGGTTTCTTGAGAAGAATTGCACTCCACTGGCTGCACAGGCACTCTGTAAAAGAAAATGAATAAGAAAAAAAAATTGTTGCTGTATCTCACAAATTTGTCACTGGGTTAGTAACAATAGGTGCATTCACATTTCAAATCTTCGCTAAGTTTATCTTCTCGAAGACTTCACGAAGTTTGGCTTGATCGTTCACACTGGGGCAAAACTTCGAGAAGATTTACTTCCCGCGAAACTTCTCGAAGATTTGGAACGCACTGGGCATGTGGAAACAATCAATATGTACGGAGATTTTGCTAAAGATTGATCGGGAATTTTGTTTCTGCGATGCTCCAATGTCCTTTACATTTCATATTTATTTTAATGAAAGTATACCAAGCTCACACAAAATTTGAATGAGTTTGGACGTATGTTGATGTGTACAAAACGCACGTAAATATCCGAGCTACATGCATAACGTATTCAACTCCATGTTTGTGTACATTGCGCATTTATATCCCCACACCGGAAATACGCTGAGGCTCACGGGATATAACTTCCCAAAGTTTGTGTTCACACTCGAAATGTCGCGGGAATTTTTTCGACGTTCGGGAGATTTCCTACAAAGTTGTGGGAAGTTTCACGAGAAGTTTCGCAGGAAGTTTCGCGGGAAGTTTGTGTTCACATTACCAAACTTCGCGAAGTTAATCTTCGGGAAGTGAAACTTCACGAAGTTTGCTGTAAGTGTGAATGCACCTAATGAGTATGACTTTATCTAAGCTTTACTACTTGTTGGATGTACCTAACAAAGCATTCTGCAAGGTCATTTTTATGCCAAAGTATTTGTATCTCAGACTTAATTTATGACATTGGCTGTATTCCTAGTTTATCAAGGTACTTAACTCTATTATGCACTGTGTTCACAAAACCTAGCAGTTCGTTGTTATGGGCAGTAGTTTGTATTGCAATTAAATGGTTTTTCAAAACACATTATTTTTATAGAGCATTTCACTTGTACATAACCTAATTTCATTTCCAAGAATGTAACTAAAGTTCTGTTTGCAAGAAAATAATGATATGCAAGGTAATGGGTGATGTAATATATTTTTAAAGATTCTTTCATAGAAGCGTAGACAGACTGTTTCAAATCTAAGTTAACATTCCCCTTTT
>JZLH01S0395439.1:21220-37171 GCA_001188425.1 Eucidaris tribuloides | reverse complement strand
TAACAATCCGTTTCAACAACATTACACAAAGAATTAAAGAAATTTCGAAAATGGAGAGTCTTTTTTGGTATTCAAAAAACAAGCATAACATTTTGTATTTTAAAAAAAGCCTTGACTTTACACCTGCTTATGCACTGAATTATTACAAATGATGTGAAGTACAGAAAAATATATGTGTAATACTTAGTTATGCTTTTTACTTTTATGCTGGTGTGATAGAAGAGTTAAGTACACACAAGTTGAGAGTTTACTTTTACTTAACTAAGTGTTCACATGCACACTTTATGGTGCATGTGAATTGTACATGCATTTATTTAATGTAAGGGTGTAAGGGCTGTGCAAAACCGATGTTGCAAACAGCATTCTACCTTAAACTCAAGGAGTAATGATCAAAGAGCTATTATCAAACATCAAAAGCAATATTAAATACAAATATACTGATATAATATTGGCAGTGCTCAAAACAAATTTCAATAATAACACAATGTGGTTACAAATAATTCATACATGAATGGTAGTAAAAAAAAAAACAGTAACATAAATGGGCCAACAAATACAAATCCCTCCTTGAAATATTTTGGGGAGGAGTACAACTAGGCAGTTTAGAAACCCCATCACTGAAGATGAGCTGTCCAGGGGCCTGTTACATAAAACTTTTACTAGCGAAAAATTCTGGTTATTTCAACAAAAGGTTTTCTTTTTCTAAGGTAAAATGACTGGTATAATCACGCTGACCAGAGTTTTCATTTTTTTTTTTACTAGGGATATCTCTAGTAAAAGTCTTAGGCAACAGGCCTCTTTTGAAGCTGAGATTTTTCTTTCAAGTGGAAATATATACTGATTTCAATTTACACAGAATATTTAGCTTTAATAAAAATAGTTTTGCCTCTCTCTCACACAAATGAGACTGATAAATGACAAAGTTCAGATCGCAACTGATTGCTTGGCGTCAAGAAACAATAATGGAATTTATGAGAATGTAAACATCTCTCTGAAACTAAAGATTTGGTACTAATTTCCACAAAGGTATTTCCTCAGTTACAGCAGGAGATTTTCAGATCCACAAGCTATAAATTAAATAGTACAGAATGTTGGTTTTCAATTAAAACATATATATGGTGTGCCAGAAAATTTGGGGAAAACGACCGGTGTTACACAATGTATGTGACACAAGCTTGGCACTAACACAAAGATTATTTGGATCACTGTGCATGCATGTGATGTATAATTATAATGAAATATGTACATATAAGCATATACGGTTTTCTTCTCAAAACGACACTAAATGATGATTTATAGTCAGTTTCTTTTCAAAATCACATTCTTCACACATCCCACGGTACTTTGGGCTAACAATCAACAATTTCAGACTAAGACATACATGTATATGGTGAGGTTAACAAGTCATACTGATACATGTTATCAATATCTATATGTGAAAAGGCAAAAACTGGAGTTTGAATCAGAGTATGAATCAGGAGAATTAATAAATAGGTTATTCCATTATGGTCCAGTATATCAGCTAAATTATGGGATATATTTTGTGTTATATGATGTAATTTAAATGCCAAACAAATGTGTATCACACAAGCTGAATCGAAACAGGTGATAAATATGCAAGCAAACTCACATATACAGGCTAGCAATTTACTTTGTCTATTTATTATAATATATAAATATTTTACATGTATATATATTTTGAATAACCGTGTATATGTCCACGGACACGATAGTACAGTGTCCACAACGACACAAGTAATTAATGAACCAATACTGTAATGGCAGTGATCTGTATAAATACGAGCAGTTTTGTTGTTTTCTTTCGGTGATAATCATTTGTACATGATTTTAGTTAACATAATAATGGTGTTTATTTACAATTATAATACAAAACATTAAAGTCACAAAATAATGTTGAATTTAATTTTGTTCTTGTACAAGTATGCAGAAGCTATAAATTTAAGTGTCATGTACATGCATGCAATACATAGTTCAATGAATCTAACAAATACAGGGGTGGGTCATACACGTGGAGAGCTATTTTCTACACATACTATTCATACACGTATCAAATATTTTACAGAAAAACACACTAACGTTCCAGTGCATATTTATTTCTTCCACCCCACTGTGATCGAACTCTGGAACCGAGAATGCAGGTTTTTTTTCTCCTTTTGTAACATTTCTTCACCTTTGTGACACCTCACAAGTTCTCCACTTTAAGGGCACAAAAGGGTTCCACATTTGGCGGCATATTTTCGTCATGCATGGGGTAAAGAAAGTCTATTGCAGCATGTGCCGCCACATTTTTTTTTTAGTTTGTGTTTGTAACTTCTGTAATGTAGGTAGTATTACATATATATAATCATGAATCAAGTGCAAACATAAATATTGTGGCTATTCATGTGAATCAGTGGTTAAAACAGCACATGTACAAAATGTTATATTTTCCTTTTAATTGCAAAGCAACTTAGTAAGACCAGTAGGTGAAGGACAAATGTCATTGATTTAATAGGTAGATTAAGGTTATTGGAGACAGTTCCATCGCTACAAACAAATGGAAAAAACAACATTAAGGGTGTGTAGCCCCCCCCCCCCCGACTTTCACATTTGAGACAAGGGTTGAAGTAAATAGGTGTGGGGGGCGGCTATAGCTATCTTGTCTTCCAAGTTTAATGAACTTTGGATGCATTAGTCAAATGGGCTATTATTCACAGGGAAACATACATTATTTGATTTGGAAATGGCATCCACTAATGGTCCTTAACCGTGATAAGTGACTCATGAAACATTTCATCAAATTGAAAAATGCACAAAGTTAAATTTGTGTAATCAGACTTTTTTTTCTCAAAATTCTCAATTTAATGACACATCTGGTAAAACTTGGCATCTCAAAATACAGTAGACTCTCTCGTGTTACAAACACCTCAAGACCACGAAGATTACTTTAATACAGTATACAGTGAAACCTGTCTATGATGGCCACCCAAAGGAAACAAAAAATGGCCTATCAGCCTTTATGGACTGGTGGCTGCTATAGACAGGGTTTTAAAGCCCAAGTTTAGTTTGGGGGATTTTTTTTTATTTGAAAGCTTTATGCCCAAAGGTCATATCACACTAATAACAGATTCTGAATGTCTTTAGTTTTTTTAAATTAATTAATGAAAAATCTTGGAGGGGGGGGGCGGCGAGATTTGACTATATTTCACATTGTAGCACCCAAAGGGTTAATACCGTGTTAAGGTTATCTGAGTTATACCTCATCAGAAAGAGTACAGTGTGATCTTTCTGATGATATATAACTCAGATAACCTTGACACCTTATTAACTGTTTTGGTGCTACAACATGAAATAGAGTCGAAAAACTCAGGGGTCCCCCCCCCCCCCGAGATTTTTCATTAATTAATTTAAAAAACTAAAGACATTCACAATCTGTTATTAGTGTGATATGACCTTTGGGTATAAAGCTTTCAAATAAAAAAAAATCCCCAAAACTAAACTTGGGCTTTAACCACAAATTCTTTCCAGGGGAATCATTTCAGGAACCATTTAAGGCAGGTTTGACTATATCAGGGTTGTGAAAACAATAACTTACAAAGAAAACTTCAACTTTGGAACCAGAAAAAACTTCTTTGTTCTAAGAAGTTTTTGTTATATCAGTGTTCTTTATAACCAGAATTTATTGTAGCCTGAAGATTTTATACTAGCCAAGTGTCAAAGTCTGATTAAGCTTGCAAACTAATCGACAATCATGCATGTTTGTGTCGTCACAAGCCGGCATATAATAATCCTCTGCACGCGACAGATTGCCTGTAAGATGGCGCCAAAACTATCATCAATGTAAACATTGACTTAGTCAAGCTTGTCGAATGTTCAGCTCTGGGCACAGTTCTATAAAGTCCAACCTTGCAAACAGTGTCTTATAAAACTGTTCCCAAATGCTACAGAATGATTGAAAATTATCATCATTTCATTGTTTCTGAACAGTACAAATAAAACCATCTATCACATCATACATATGTTGGTGTGAGTTTAGAAATAAACCATGAATTATATTTTGAGCAAATACTGCTAGCTGGAGACTGAATGACTATTATTTTTAGTTGTGCACATTTATCTTTATGACTTTTACAGCTATGTGACCACAAATCGAACATGAATACAAACAGACATAGAAACTTAATGTAGCAGCAAAGTATTGAGGTGAAGTGGGGAGAAAAAACTAAAAAATAGATTACCACAAATAATAATGTCTGGACATGAAGCGTAACAAACCGCCTGTGGGTAAACAATGCCAACTACGGTTGTTCATTCACAACATCTTTCCAAATGAATGGAGCATTTTCTACTCGACTACAGAACGCGTCATATTATGCTTCAGCAACGGCAGTCTAGCAACCAACTTTTATTTTATGTTTTGTCTACAAATTAGGAGCAGTTCATTTTACATTTTCCCCCGTGTTCCCAGATATTCACATAATTTTGATGTTGCATACTTGAATACATATAAACTAATAATGTTATGCTAAACACTGAGGAACGGTGCAAACACTTACAAAGTTTGACTCACCACCCCCCCCCCTTTTTTTTTTTAAATTGGATGGACAAAGTGATATGTAGGGCAAATTTAATTTCTACAGTCTTACAATAATTTTTACATGTTTTAACAAAACCAGCTTCTTTGGAACTTAATTTTGTCAGCAAGGATTATGAAGCTTGCAAACATACACAATAATATCCACCCACAGTGGTATTTAAGTATTCAGTCAATGGTAGTTTATAACTTGTTGTGTATCTAGTATCTTATTCCAATATTCCAGATTTGGTCAGTCAATGGCAGATTTTTCACTTGTTTGTGCATCTAGTACATGAGTCACATGTTCCAAGTTTGGTCAGTCAGCGATGGTTATGTACTTGTGCATCTAGTAAATGATTCACTTACTCCCCAACTTCCACAAAGTCATATAAATCTAAATCACAGTCATCTTGATTCATGATCTATACTTAGTTACAGTAAAAATTAAATTCTTAAAAACATCAAACATCCCACAGATGTCAATTACACATACACATTTGCATTTTCAAAAGTCTGAAATGAACACAATTCTTAAAACTATATCAAACTAATACAAAGAAAGTTAATGTTAATACAACTGAACCATAAATACTGTTTAATTCTATACATGCAGGATTATGTATATGTACAAAGTAATGGCAAGGAATTTTGTATGCACTAATAAACGGTAGATAACATGAACAAGTAATCTACAAAATTACATATCAACAACAAAATAATGGCATAATGCCAGTAACATAATCCACTTGCAGCAAAAAGACTGTATTTAATTCTCTCTCTCTCTTTCAGAAGTTAGAACAATGATTCCATTAGGAAAACTTGTATGGGGGGGGGGCAAAATAGTAACAGTAAAAATGGAATAATAATAACAAAAAATCAAATCAGATGTTGCTGGAGTTGTTGTAAGGATAATGTATTTCACACCTTATAACAGGGAAGAAACAAAATGATGGACAAGTGAATGAACAAACTTTAGTGTGGTGAAAATACAACTTTCTAAAACACATATTCTGCCTGTTTGTACACTTCTAAATCCAGATTTTTACCCAATTGATTTGCTCAGTAGGACTTTCCAATTTCTAAATACTGCCCTACTGCGGGCAAATTAAGATATTTGAATGGAAATATACTAGAAGTAAAATGTAAAAGTTCTGAATACAAATGATGGAAGCCAAGTGTAGGATACTACTCCTGAAACTGTTAGTGGGATCAGATGAGAATATGCAGGTAGAAGACAGTTTGCACTTTGCAAGGGCAATTATTTTGGTTGATAAGTTGATTTCGGGGAGTGCAAATCATGAACAAAATCTTTAACTAACAACAGAGCAGAGCTTCAGTGCTACATATATCAGCAATAGTTCATTTGTAAGAGGTATTGTAATAAATGTTCCAAACCTAAAGTTAAATCAACTTTACCGTATCTAACGATTACTGACATGTAATTGAAATGAGTTACCACCTTCTTAAAGACACTATATAACACTGCTGGAAGACTGTTTAAAAAATTGTCGAACTTTGCTAATCTGCACATATCTGACACGATGTATTCTGAATGCGGACAAAAAAACACCCGGTAGAACACAAAAGTTTGGACAGTTATTTGCTGTCACATATACAATATGTGCAGATACAAATTGGCCCACAATTAATTGTTATATCGGCGGCGATACGAAATTCTGCCCCAAACACAGCAGTCTATGGAGAAAAGCTGGAATGGTCTCTCAATGATTTTCACTTTTTTAAAGCACTTAATGATCAGTTTGAACAGTAATTTTTTCAGGGCTTCATTTTTAGACTGTATCAAAGACACTAGTAGCATGGGGAATCATGTAGCTCAGATTTTTTAAACTGGAAACATTATTATACAGTGCCTTTAAAACCATGGTATTAATACCACCCCCCCCCCTTTCCAAAAAAAGGGTCCACTAATAAAAATACCCCCAGGAAATGTTCTTCACAATTTTCTGTTCATGCAGTGGCAGTATAAAAATAATATGCTTGTAATTATGTGGTCTAGTGGTTCAGTTAGCGTTTCTAGCCAGCCAGTTAGAATGGAGTTCTTTACCCCTAGCCCAAGTGGAATAGTTCAAGTTGAGGTCAACAGGTCCAATTTCGCTGTTAACACAATGAAGTGCCTTCACATAACGGTCAAATTTCTTTTTTTTTTCCACCATTTTTTTCTTTTCTTCACCCATTTTTTCTTTCCTTCCCCCTAGTAATGCTCAAATAACAGGGTGCTGACATATTCGGTGACCCTTTTTTGTAAGTTTATTCAAATATTAATATTGGCATGGTGATTGAGCGATACTGAACGAGTAGTAAAGTGTAAATCAAGTGTGAATTAAATCAAATCAGGTGTAAATTAAATCATAACGTCTAGGTGTAATAAGCATGAAATGCACATCATTGTTGAATGTACATTTCGAAATATAAAATGAGTAATGATGGTTGCAGCGAAGTGGTGCGGTTACTGCAGCCGCATGGTTGAGTGGTGGCGGTGGTTGTACAGGTTGCGGTTGTGGTAGAGATGGCAGTGGCAAAGGTGACGGTGGTGGTTATATATATATTGTCGCGTGGTGTGTGGTATAATATATCCTACGGAGTACCAACATTGAATAGGCACAGATGGTTAGATGTACGCACTAAACATTTTAAAGAGAAGGAGGCAGAAAAATACATGATGGAGCTCAGTCACATTACTGTGTACATAAAAGAACACCTGAATTGTACTAAAATTGTACTCCCACTACCCCCCCCCCACCCCCAAGAAACTCTCCTGAAATTACATGAAACCCACAAGACATTGCTGTATCAGAATGTTTGAAATTTCAGAATCATTTACACTTATCATTTATTCAATAATTTGTTATGATTAGATACTTTGAATAATTTCTGTTTTGGTATAATAAAATGCATCACGTTCAGGCATGAACATGCAATTAACATCAATAGCAGCAAATAGTAATTTAATGCCATAATGATCTGTTAAGTACTTATACCATCATACAACTAAGTAACATATCATGAATGTATACAAATGATTTGAGGGCACTTTAATTTAAATCAGGCACTTTCAGTTACGTTTCCAAAGTTCTTAATTCGACTAAATAATCCTACAGGAGATTGAATTTCTCTTCCTTTTTGTGTTTATCAATTTAAATGCATCTGTCCAACTTTGACATTTGGCAGTGACAGTCAATAATCCTTATAACAAAGGGGACTTAAAACACTGTGTGTGAAAAAAGGGATGAAAATGAAATAAATACTGCACACATAAGTGTTTCTAAAAAGGTATATTACTTTGGTAACAAGCAAAAAAAAATTGTCATATATGCAGCAATACAAGTCACTCAATATATCTGTGATGTGCAAGCAGCGACATATCGCAGGGACCGATTCCGGCTGCCATGACTTCCCGAGCGAGTCTCTTGACGACCGACATGTGTGCGATACAACCCAGCTGTGCTCGGCCTAACACGATTTGGCCCGTGATGAGGTAATGACCGTTGATCTTCTGGACTCCGCATCGCATCGGAGTGGCAACCAGGCCGTAGTACCGGCTGTGCTTGCCCGGACGGAAGACGAAGTCCCGCTGACGATACACGACGCCAACGGCGACGTCGATGTACGTCTCTTGCGTACTCGAGTCCGGGGTGACGTCCAGCATTCTGGCCTTGACGGCTGTGAGAATAAAATAAGTAAGAAATAATGAATTTTATGAACATAAATATGATTCATGGCATACTACTTCACACCCCATAAATATACATTGTTACTTGTAAAGTTTCTTCAACTAGAAAGTGCACTATTCTTTCAGTTATAGAACAAAATGTAGAAAGACTGCACACAAGCATAAATCCTTAACAAAAAAAAAAACATGCATAGATAAGTTCTCCACACTATCTCCAAACAGAAAAAATATATAAAAGAAATTAGTTTCAATCTAGCAGGGAAACTATGTTTTACATGAAATTTTAATAATTTTTTTTTTTTTAATTCCAATGTTAATAATTACATTCTATGCTGAAGGAACTATGCTCAAGAAATATGTTCAAGAAATGGAAAATAAAAATCAAGTACCATGAGTTTGTTCAAATTTCATGATTTATAATCACAGCTAAGCAATTCTTAAAAGTCAGTCTGCTACACCCAGGCAGTACAGTGTATGGGGTAGTGACCTCTTTGATGGCGATGATAAAATAGGACCCAATTTTTACCACAATGTATTGACTAAACTTAATTGTGAGAAATACATCCATATTTTCCTCTTGCAGTCTGTTCACTAAACCAACATTCATGTATTCATGATACTTGCTTGTACTTGACACCTAATTATTTTTAATTGTGTTAAAAAATAAACACTTCAGAAGTTAATTCACACCTTGACAATGCATCTTGAAACAAAAGTATGTTTTGAATCATGACTAAAGATACAGATCACTGTGTTATGATAACATGCCATTAGACATAAAAATAAATCAATTGAATGATAGTTAAGAAATCACAAAACCAAGAAGGGGAAACATTTGATTGCAGTGGCGTACCGTGGGTCAGCTCATTGGGGGGGCACCCAGTCGTTCAGGCAAAATTGCATTTTCAGATGGTGGATTTTAAGCGCTGCGAACGCTAAGCGTGCGATAGGGGCGGGGACAGGGTTACCCATGTCAAGGTTTTTTTTTGGCTATTATTTTTTTGTGATAAAATGTGCCCCAATTCAATAATTTTGTAATAAAATATCGCCGTTTTCAATGTAAAGGCTTATTTATTATGTTTGTATGTATGTCATTAGTGAAAAGGCAATTCCGCGAGCGAGCGCAGCGAGCCCAGCTACGTTTCACCCTACGAGAAGGTCATTTTCGCCCGTAAGGTACCCCTACGCCCTACGCACGTCCAAAAATCCCCTACGGTAGGGGAATTTCCTACGAGTGGCAGCCTTGTCGCAAACTTGTCTTCTACCTGCATATTCTCATCTGATCCCACTTAACAGTTTCAGGAGTAGTATCCTACACTTGGCTTTCATCATTTGTATTCAGAACTTTCATTTTACTCTTAGTATATTTTCCATTCAAATATCTTAATTTCCCCGCAGTAGGGCAGTATATAGAAATTGAAGTCTAACTGAGCAAATCAATTGGGTGAAAATCTGGATTTAGAAGTGTACAAAACAGGCAGAATATGGTGTTTTAGAGTAAGTTGTATTTTCACCAACAGCTAAAGTTTTTTCATTACTTGTGCCATCATTTTGCTTTCTCCCTGTTAAAGGTGTGAAATACATTATCCTTAACAACTCCAGCAAGCATCTGATTTGATTTTTTTTAATTATTATTCCATTTTTACTGTTACTATTTTGCCCCCGCCCCCCATACAAGTTTTCCTAATGGAATCATTGTTCTAACTTCTGAAAGAAGAGAGAGAGAATTAAATACAGTCTTTTTGCTGCAAGTGGATTATGTACTGGCATTATGCCATTATTTTGTTGTTTGAGTATGTTAATTTTGTAGATTACTTGTTCATGTTATCTACCGTTTTATTAGTGCATACAAAATTCCTTGCCATTACTTTGTACATATACATAATCTGCATGTATAGAATTAAAACAGTATTTATGGTTCAGTTGTATTACATTAACTTTCTTTGTATTAGTTTGATATAGTTTTAAGAATTGTGTTCATTTCAGACTTTTGAAAATCAAATGTGTATGTGTAATTGACATCTGTGGATGTTGATGTTTTTAAAGAATTTATTTTTACTGTAACTAAGTATAGATCATGAATCAAGATGAACTGTGATTTAGATTTATATGACTTTGTGGAAGTTTGGGAGTAAGTGAATCATTTACTAGATTGCACAAGTACATAACCATCGCTGACTGACAAACTTGGAACATGTGACTCATGTACTAGATGCACAAACATGTGAAAAATCTGCCATTGACTGACCAAATCTGGAAATATTGGAATAAGATACTAGATACACAACAAGTTATAAACTACCATTGACTGAATACTTAAATACCACTGTGGGTGGATATTATTGTGTATGTTTTGCAAGCTTTCATAATCCTTGCTGACAAAATTAAGTTCCAAAGAAGCTGGTTTTTGTTAAAACATGTAAAAATTATTGTAAGAACTGTAGAAATTAAATTTGCCCTACATATCAGCTATTGTCCATCCAATTTAAAAAAAAAAAGGGGGGGGGGGGTGGTGAGTCAACCTTTGTAAGTGTTTGCACCGTTCCTCAGTGTTTAGCATAACATTATTAGTTTTATATGTATTCAAGTATGCAACATCAAAAATTATGTGAATATCTGGGAACAGGGGGAAAATGTAAATGAACTGCTCCTAATTTGTAGACAAAACATAAAAATAAAAGTTGTTGCTAGACTGCCGTTGCTGAAGCATAATATGACGCGTTCTGGTCGAGTAGAAAATGCTCGCATTCATTTGAAAAGATTTGTGAATGAAAACCGTATTGGCATTGTTTACCCACAGGCGGTTTGTTACGCTTCATGTCCAGACATTATTATTTGTGGTAATGCTAATTTTTTAGTTTTTTCTCCCACTTCACTCAATACTTTGGCTGCTACATTAAGTTTCTAATGTCTGTTTGTATTCATGTTCGAATTTGTGGGTCACATAGCTGTAAAAGTCATAAAGATAAATGTGCACAACTAAAATAATTAGTCATTCAGTCTCCAGCTAGCAGTATTTGCTCAAAATATAATTCATGGTTTATTTCTAAACTCACACCAAACATATTGTATGATTGTATAGATGGTTTTATTTGTACTGTCAGAAACAATGAAATGATGATAATTTTCAATCATTCTGTAGGCATTTGGAACAGTTTTATAAGACACTGTTTGCAAGGTTGGACTTTATAGAACTGTGCCCAGAGCTGACATTCGACAAGGCTTGACTAAGTCAATGTTTACATTGATGATAGTTTTGGCGCCATCTTACAGGCAATCTGTCGCGTTAGAGGATTATTATATGCCGGCTTGTGACGAACACAAACATGCATGATTGTCGATTAGTTAGCAAGCTTAATCAGACTTTGACACTTGGCTAGTATTAAAATCTTCAGGCTACAATAATTCTGAT
This sequence comes from Eucidaris tribuloides, assembly GCA_001188425.1. Taxonomy (NCBI): domain Eukaryota; kingdom Metazoa; phylum Echinodermata; class Echinoidea; order Cidaroida; family Cidaridae; genus Eucidaris; species Eucidaris tribuloides. The sequence continues at coordinate 25,492 of JZLH01S0395439.1, read as the reverse complement.
TATAAAAGAACACTGATATAACAAAACTTCTTAGAACAAAGAAGTTTTTCTGGTTCAAAGTTGAAGTTTTCTTTGTATTATTTATTGTTTTCACAGCACCCTGATATAGTCAAACCTGCCTTAAATGGTTCTGAAATGATTCCCCTGGAAAGAATTTTGTGGTTTAAAGCCAAGTTTAGTTTTTGGGGATTTTTTTTATTTGAACTTTTATACCAAAGGTCATATCACACTAATAACAGATTGTGAATGTCTTTAGTTTTTTTAAATTAATTAATGAAAAAATCTCGGGGGGGGGGGGACCCCGAGTTTTTCGACTCATTTCATGTTGTAGCCCAAAAAGTTAAAAAGGTGTCAAGGTTATCTGAGTTATTATATCATAAGAAAGATGCACTACTGTATCTCTTCGATGAGGTATAAACTCAGATAAGCTTAACACCGTATTAACCCTTTTGGGTGGCTAAATGTGAAATATATCATCTCCCGCCGCCCCAGCCCCCAAGATTTTTCATTAATTGAATTATAAACAAACTAAAGACATCAAAATCTGTTATTAGTGTGATATGACCTTTGGGCATAATGGTTTTCAAATAAAAAAAATCGCCCAAAACTAAACTTGGCTTAAAAGCCTGTTCTATAGCAGCCAGCACTTCGTCCATATAAGGCTGATAAGACCATTTTTGTTTCCTTTGGGTGCCATCATAAGACAGGTTCACTGTATACTGTATGTAAAGTAATCTCCTGTCTTGAGGTGTTTGTAAACACGAGAGGAGTCTACTGCTATTTTGAGATGCCACATTTTACCAAGATGTGTCATTAAATTGAGAATTTTGAGAAAAAAAGTCTGATTCAACAAATTTAAAATTCGTGGGCATTTTTCAATTTGATGAAATGTTTCATGAGTCAGCTTACTCACGGTTAAGGACCATTAGTGATTGCCATTGTTCCAAATCAAATGAATGTATGTTTGCCCTGAATAATAGCCCATTTGACTAATGCATCCAACGTTCATTAAACGTTGAAGACAATATAGCTATAACCCGCCCCCACACCTATTTACTTCAACCCTTGTCTCAATGTGAAAAGTGGGGGGGGGGGGCTACACCAACCCTTAAATGTTGTTTTTTCCATTTGTTTTGTAGCGCATGGAACTGTCTCGCAATAACGGTCTAATCTAGCTAATTAAAGTCAAGAACATTTGTTCCTTACACTCTACTGGTCTTAGCTAACGTTTGCTTTGCATGGTAAAAGAAAATATAACATTTTGTACATGTGCGCTGTTTTAAGACACGACTGATTCACATAATAGGCCACAATATTATTGTTGCACGTTGATTCAGCATATATATATGTTAATTACTACCTACATTACAGAAGTTAGCACAATCAAACTAAAAAAAAAATGTGGCCGGCACATGCTGCAATAGACTTTCTTTACCCAAATGGCTCTGCATGACGATAAATATGGCCGCCAAATGTGGAAACCGCACTTTTGTGGTGCCGATAAAGTGGAGAACTGTGAGTGAGGTGTCACAAAGGTGAACAAATGGTTACTAAAAGGAGAAAAAAAAAGCTCCTGCATCCCTCGTCGCATGTCCCAGAGTTTTTAGATCACAGTGGGGTGAAGAAATAAATAATGCACTGGAACGTTAGTGTGTTTTTCTGTAAGTAAATATTGATACTTTATGATAGTATGTAGAAAATAGTCTCCAACCGTTATGACCCACCTGTATTTGTTAGATATCATTGAACTATTTATTGGCATGCTGTACATGACACTTAAAATGTATAGCTTCTCTGCATAGCTTGTGACGAGTAACAAAATTAAATTCAAACATTATTTTGTGACTTTAATGTTTTGTATTATAATTGTAATAAACACATTATTCATGTTAACTAAAATCATGTACAAATGTCATACAACCGCGAAGAAAAACGACAAAAACTGCTCGTATTTATACAGATCACTGCATTAGCAGTATTGGTTCACTTAATTACTTGTGTCGTTGTGGATTCACTGTACTATCGTGTCCGTGTGACATTGAGCTGACATATACAGGTTATTCAAAATATATCATAGCAGATGTAAATATTTATATATTTATAGATAAATAAGACAAAGTAAAATTGGCCTAGCCTGTATATGTGAGTTTGCTTGCATAATTTATCACTGTTTCGATTCAGCTTGTTGGATACACATTTTGTTTTGGCATTTAAATTACATCATATAAAACACAAATATATCGCCATATTTAGCTGATATACTGGACCATAATGGAATAACCTATTTTATTAATTCTCCTGATTCATAACTCCAGTTTTTGCATTTTCAACATATAGATATTGATAACAATGTATCAGTATGACTATGTTATCCTCACCATGTACATGTATGTCTTAGTCCTGAAATGGTCTGATTGTTTAGCCGCAAAGTACGCGGGATGTGTGAAGAAATGTGATTTTGAAAGAAACGCGACTATAATCATCATTTAGTGTCCGTTTTTGGAATGAAGAAAACCGTATCATATGCTTATATGTACATATTTCCATTATAATTAATACATCACATGCATGCACAATGATCCAAAATAATTCTTTGTGTTAGTGGCAAGCTTGTGTCACAATACATTGTGTAACACCAGTCGTTTTCGCCCAATTTTCTGGCAGCACCCATATATATGTTTTAATTGAAGAACCACATTCTGTACTATTGTAATTTGTAGGCCTTGTGGATGCTGAAAATTCCTGCTGTTAACTGAGAAAAATACGGCGTTTGTGGAAATTAGTACCCAAATCTTTAGTTTCAGAGAGGAATGTTTTACTTATCTTTTTCCTTATTGTTTCTTAGGCACGCCTCCCCTGTGCGTCATGCTGCCGTCAAGCATCAGTTGCGATCCTTTGAACTTTGTCATTTTATCAGTCTCATTTGTGTGAGAGAGGAGGCAAAATTGTTTTATTAAAAGCTAAATATTCTGTGTAATTCAGTATAAAATATTTCACTATCAAGAAAAATCTTAGCTTGTCGACCTAGAGGTCTTTGCATAAAACTTTTACACAGAGATACTCTCTATTAGTTAAAAAAAGGAAAACTCTGGTCAGCGTGATATATCCATCCACTTTATTACCTTAGCAAAGACAGAAAGACTTTTGTTGAAAATAACCACGAATTTTTCGCTGTGAGTAAAAGTTTTATTAACAGGCCCTCTGGACAGCTCATCTATCAGGTGATGGGGCTTTCTAATCTGCCTAGTTGTACTCCTCCGTCCCCAAAATATTTCAAGGAGGATTTGTGGCCCCATTTTATGTACCTGGTTTTTTTTTACTAACCATACCATGTATGACATTATTTGTAACCACAGGTTGTGTTATTATGAATTTGTTTTTGAGCACTCGCCCAATACTCATATTCAGTATATTGTATTTAATATATCGCTTTTGATGTTTGATAATACTCTTTGATCATTACTCATGACTCCTTCGGAGTTTAAGGTAAAGAATGCTGTTTGCAACATCGGTCTTTGCACACAGCCCTTACACCCTTCCGCACTTAAATAATGCATGTACAACTTCAACATGCACCATAAGTGTGCATGTGAAAGCTTGTTAAGTGAAGTTCACTTGTGTGTTGTAACGTCTTGCTAGTCACAACGGCAGCATAAAAGTAATAAGCAATAACTAAGTATTTACACATATATTTTTCTGTACTTCACACATTTGTAGATAATTCAGCTCATAAGCAGGTGTAAAGTCAAGCGCTTTTTAAATTCAAAATGTTATGCTTGTTTTTTTGAATACTCTAAAAAGATCTCTCTCTCATTTCGAAAGAATTTCTATTAATTCTTTGTGTATTTGGTATGATACAGGATTGTTTGTGATGCGGCATGACTTTCACACTTACTTAACACAAATGAATTGTAAAATCCATAATTTTTTTCACTACATTCTGGTCTTATTATCTAAACCATTGTAATGCAGAAATATATTCACGTGTTATACGATACTTCCCAGTGAGATCGTCGTGCAATTCATTTTTCTGTGGTATTTCATTCAGCAATGCTATGATTTATGTTGTGTTAGTGTATGATGATTCATGTGTGCTGCCGAGTGTTCCATGTTGGAAGTGCGATAGTGTGTATCATTACAGTATTTAACTTCATCATACCTGCATACGACCCGTCCCAACCATTTTGAATTGTGGAGGAAAAATCCTGAATTTTGACCATTCAGCTTGTTTGACATGATTTTCCCATTTTTACGATAATTATACGACATACC
>JZLH01S0395439.1:0-12097 GCA_001188425.1 Eucidaris tribuloides | reverse complement strand
GAGTTTGAAAAGGGGGCCTCGGGCCGGCCTAATATTTGGTGTAAATGCATAAAATTGCGGGCCTCGGGCCTCCAATTTAGGCCGGCCCGAGGCCGGCCTCGGGCCGGCCTTTTGGTGTAAATCGGGCCATAGATGGTACATAGAGTGTGTGGCTACATGTACATGTATGTGCACAATGAAATGGTAGCATCCCATCTGTCCGTGTTACTGTAACTGTCACATTTAATCTCAGAGAATCCAATTTACATGCGACAATAAATGGAAGCCCACTGGTGAAAAACAAGCAAACAACCAACAAATTATCTAGACCCCCCCCAAAAAAAAAGGGGGGCAATGTGAAAATCTACCCTTGAAAATCTCAGAATACACTAGCTCCTGTAAACCAACTCATATGGGGTAATTTCTATTTCGTAAAGAATTCATGAAATATGAAACAAAGAATTTTCATTTAATTTTAATTGCCACTATAAATAGGCCATTGGCAAGGATTTGCGGAAGAAAAGAGAAAGACTGAAGGCAAAGTATCTCATAAGAAGGAAAATGGCAAGATTAAGAAGTAATCTCCTTACTCCCAGACTCTAGTACAGTGAAACCTGTCTATAGTGGCCACCCAACGGAAACGAAAAATGTGACCTTTATAGACAGGTGGCAGCTTTAGACAGGTTCCTTAACACACGATTTGTCTTCTGGGGAATAATTTTTGTGGCCACTATAGACAGGTTGGCTGCTATAGAGAGGTGGCCGCTAAGACAGGTTTGACTGTATACTGTTTTCTGTTGTAAAAAATTACATTTAGAATCATACATCTTTATTGAACAATTATTATAAAAAAAGAATGCTGTGATAGTGAAATTTGTTGTGTAGCTTTCTATGGTATCAATTCCATTCAGGGATAAAATTAATTCAATACTGTTTCTCCTCAAGTAAATATATTCAAGACAAATCCTTCCAGCCTGAATGATGAATACACACTCTAGCCAACTCTGTTTCAACTCACTTGGTTCTTGAGGCATTTTTGACTTCTCCAAGTCCCAATCATGTCATTGCCCTGTAACAAATCCCTAATCAATGAGTACTTATTCATCCAAAAAAACACAAAAAGGGTCCTTTGTCTTATTAACAGTACTTTCCATGCTGGAATAAGCCAAGTCTCTCCATGTAAACCACGCTGTTGAACTCTCACCGATGATTTACTGTAGTACGCACGCTGCACCAATTATAATGATATTGAACTAACTGCAATTAATCCCTCTCTCCACCCAAATAACTAAAGAATAAAAGAATTGAAAAAGTTCTGCTTCTTGCGCACATACAGGATATCAAACCAAGGATTATTGCCCTATTGAACCCAATCGAGTCATATTAGCCTTTAAATTAAGGTCTCCCGCCGATCAATACCGCCGGTGATCTTGCACCGTCATCATCTGCATGGATGACAAACTATGCTGGTAGCGATATTATGCATTGGGAATGGGACCTCTCCACGGGTACAAACTGAATAGAAAGGTACCCAATAGGGGCTAAGCCTCCATCCGTCTCGGGAACATAAAGGGGTTGCGGTTTAAATAGCTGATGAACACTGGTGACTTGGGTCCAGCGTAGAAAATACACATGGCTGAGGGCGATTTAGCCCCAAAATTAACAAAATAGCCCACTAAAAATCACAAAATAGCTCTAAATTATCACATACTGTCATCACTGAATCAGGCTTGAAAGTAGCCCCCAAAATAAAACTTTATTTCGCTGCTCTGCTTGGTCTCAAAAAGTTGAGGCAGAAAGATCAGTTCTAGAAAGAAATTGGAAAAAGATGTAGGCCTAAATGTACTTCTTCAGCTTCACTCACTGGGTTAAAAGATGAAAATAATTGTATTTTACAGTATTTTCTTCGGCTTTGTTCATAAAGGGGGAAAGCAATATGCTCCATCATTCAATACTAAGCAGCAAGCAAACACAGCCGCATGTACACAAAGGGTTCAACCAGAGTTTATGGCATATGCAAATACAATAATCCTCAAGGAAAAGTTGCGTAGGATGCCAGTGTTTCCATATCTTGATCTACTGGCACATAAAAACAATTTCTCACTCTCCACACTGCCAATGAATTTTGAGAGAAATTGATAAGACTTTGGGGCAAAAGAGCACATATATCATATCAACTTGCAGGCTTTTCTTCCCGAAAGATCATGAAAGTTGATGAAACACCTGTCATAAAATTCAGAGTGATTTGGGTTATATATTTACTACAGTGTATCACTGGATGTCATACTATATATGGTTGATTTACTGTTTTTGTTTGCGTTGTGTGCTTGTTTTTTTTTTTATTTATTGTTACTTCATGACATCTAGCCATGCTTGCAATGTTATTATTTTGATTATGTGTCCAAGCAAGCAATTCTAAACAAGCTAAATCAAAATTACATGTTGTTGTCTGATGAACAGTAAAGTGTCTTCTTGTGTGTTGTGTGTGTGTGGGTGTGTGTGTGTGGTGGTGTGTGTGTGTGTTGTGTTGTGTGTGTGAATGTGTGTGTGTGTTTGTTTGTAATCGCCTCCAACCTTGGACGTTTTGGATTAATTTTACTGTACAACGCGGACGTACCTTCCAGGGGACGGTCACCGTTTTTTAGATCTTGTTGTAAATTGAGGTCTCTATGCGACATTACAACCAGTAAGCAAGGTCTAGGGTATATAGAGAAGGTCCGGCATTTGGAGGTGTGTGTACTGTAATGTATACGTCCGCAGTTGTCAGAAGTTTCGCTCTCATTTAATACGGTAACAATGTGCTATGTGTGTCCTCCGGTATTACGTTACACAACACACGACTAACACTCACACACAGATAACATCACGATTAAAAATGTGTATCGTCCGCTCGGTCGACAAGGTGATTACAGATGTGTGTGATTTGTGTGTGTGTGTGTGTGTGTGTGTCGTGTGTGCTGTGCGGTGACAGTGTGTGCAGCTGTGTGCTGTGTTGCAGTCATGTGTGTATAGTTGCTTTCTTCTTTATTTTCTGTATACAACAATTTGTGGAAACTACACTTCAATGCATTCAATTAATTAATCAATCAATCAATTAATCTCATCATCCCCCAGGAGCAAGAAAAGAGAACTTAAACTCTAAAATGTACATATCCGCGTAATCTCACCAACAGAAAACGGTCTCAAATTTGAGTCAAAAGTTCAGTCTTCATAAAATTCAACTGCAACAGTTTTGACATAATCCCCTACCACCAAAGTCGCCAGTACGTGTAGGTATGCATAGCTCTGTAGTTGCCAATGGTAACATACCTAGTTTACATGTACCCTATACATCACGGGACTCGCTAGCCGAGTGGACTCTATCTCCTGTTTTACTGTTTAAAGGCCCACTGTCATGACAGGATGAAAAACGCCCTCTTTTGACAAAAATCATTGAAAGGGTGCACTAATGACATCCGCAATGCAACGGCAACAGCCATGACAGTGTGGAAAAATCTGATATTTGTTTTCCTATCACAATCTGTACACTGTGGCACTGCAACAGTCCATGTTCGTGAATATGTGCCAGTATCCCAGAACAACTTGACATCCTCTCTGTTGTTGAGTTGACTCATGACAAAGGGCCTTTAAAGTTTACATTTCTATTTAAAATGAAAGTTGTGGGGACAAAATCTATCATAGGCATACAGTAGCTCATCCAAAAGTTTTGACAACTACTGCAAGAAATACAGGCAGAACTAATCTTAAAAGAAACACAACTTCAGAAAGGTGAATGGCATCGTTTCTTAACAGGTTTTCAAAGTAGAAATCATATGAAAGGGTCTATTCTCAGAGACCATTATTATCGGAACAATGAAATGTTACAGAACTTCATGTCACAATGTTCGAAGTGGAAATAGGAAAAGTAGACCATTTAATTCTCCATTGTTCAAGTCTTTTCGAGAGTATACTGCTCTACATATCCGTGGGGTTCACGAAAAGTATCCAAAGATCAAAACTTTTGTTTGCTGAACATTTAGGCCTACATGTAACAGTGATTACAATATGGAATGTTTGTAACAGTGTAACGTCAACATGCATCAGGGTTTTTTTTACTTTACTCTCAAAGCAATGAGTAGTTTGACCTTTCACATGAAAAATATTTCACTATGGATACACTCCCTTTAAAGTTTGGTAACCTTATGAATACCGAACTGAGAATTTAATTACATCAAAAGTCTATGGAGTGTGCTTATAATGGGTCTGAGTGGATTAAAAGACTTTTTGAGGATCATTTTGAAAGGGAATCCCCCCTCCCTATTCCTGCGTTGCTAAAATGTCTTACTATAACTTCCAGTAATGCTGAGTCCCTATATGTAAGTCAATAAAAGACCTGTACACATTTGGAATTTGGGTTCACTACATTTGGAAGTCTACTCCTGGCCTAAACCTCACCATGTGTTTCCAAGTGGGATTTACAAATCCACAAAGTTAAAGACCACGTACAGAACAAGGACTACAACTATTATTCCCAGGAAATAGTTACCATATTTACACTGCACATCAAGTCAATCTTATTATGAAGGAAGAATGGCAAAAAGATATGTCGGTAAATAGCGCATTATCACAAACAAATCGGTGACCTTTTGTCTGGTCTGTCGGCTTTTGGTACACACATGGGGCCATCAAGCCGAATTCCTCATAATGTGCAGAACTCTCAGATGCGATATTACGACTCATTGTGAAGGGGAGGTTATTCATTTTGTTAGATTCTTAAGCCGGCTGCACGATTTAATTGGAAAAGAAATTAACATATCACCTGTGGGCAAACGAGTCGAGCTGATATACAAAGTGGAAATCATAACTCTCAGAATTTATTTGGAGCTGTATTTGGGAGAAGTGTTTTCTTTGTGCGCAGTCGGTTCAATCCGAAATGGAGGGCTCTTGCCAACAAATCTGCACTGGATTCAAACTTTTTAATAGAAGTCGTTACCAAACTATAAACGTTAACCCTACACTGAATTCTATCCATTTAGACATTTTCTCTTTTGCTGTGCAAAGAATGCTCGGCTTTTCAAACACACAATAACACTCAGGGCTAGTCTACATAATTCAACTCTGCACGGTCTCCCCTCTTCGACAAGGTGAATGAGGTTATCTGTGTGTGGAATCATTACAAATGGTTTTTCAAGCCTCACCCTTAATAGAACCTGTTAATTTCTAATCATACCCCAATTGAAAGTCAACTTGAAAACTTAGTAATTCACTTAAAAGAAATACAAGTCAAAGAAGTCTTGCTATGATGGAAATAAAAAGGACAACACACAGAAAAAGAAGAATAGAAGACTGGAATAATAAAGTGGTCAATGGATCCGAGTGCCCAAATAGCACCTCTGTTCGATGCCTTTCTGTAGCTTTCAACTCAGATTAGGTTCAAGGCGATGGCAATACCTTTGTTAGTCTAAACCGGCAAAGAAAACAAGATTTACGGGAGGCCCTCAATTCCGGCTGGAATTTCCAGCGCTGTGTCGGGTTGCTGGCCCGGGTCAGGCTGAATGTTTAGGAAGTTCATTCACTGGCATGGCAGGCGGGCACCCACCGCTTCTCCGCAGTAGCATTCACTGGCATTCGCCCACGAATGGGGTTAGCGTTTGTGTCGGGGTTCTTTTGGGGTCGGGTTATGCTTATACAACGCCGTGCAGTATAATATGAGCCAACTGCCAGTGTACGGTACATGCCAACAGTAACTATAACTGTCATGCCTATGGAGCTGCGGGAGAGCCTGCTCCCAGAAAAATGTTAGGTCTTATCAGTGGAGGAATTTGTAGTGACATTGTGCAATCATAGATGGTGTGCTACTGAAATAAACTCAATCCTTTCATTTTTATTTGCCCTTTGTTTACTCAATTAAACAAATTTATTGGATAAACTTAATCTGCTATGCTGGCATAAATTACTAAGTATGACTATGTGTATGAAATGACGTTAAGTTGTTGCTCTGTTCTTGATTCTTGAATACAAATTCTGAACAAGACTGCAAGACATGGAGCTTCAATTTATACTAGAAATTTGGTGTATCCATAGGACACGGATGCCCCCACTTAATATGATCCACTGATAAGCATTTCTCATTGAGTAATCGTGTGGAAACCAGTTTGGATGAGCTATGACCCTTGACTTTTGACCTGCAGACTCCAAATTTGAACTTAACCTTGTATCTTAGCATCATTATCATCCAAATCCACGTAAGCAGGGCTCCACACTAACCTTTTTTCATACTTGCCCTTAGGGCAAGTGAAATTATCACTTTCAGATTTTCACTTGCCTGAATGAAAAATTTACTTGCCCAAAAGTAAACAGTAATAAAAAGCATTAAAAATTATTCCCCATAATTTTAACTAATAAGGCCTTTATAGCAAAAGTTGTGATTTACAAATTTATAGAGTCATAAATAAAGTAGGAACAAAATAATGATGAAAGGTATATTTCAGTTAAACTGAACACAAAGTTTTAGACATATTTTGTTTTTTGGTAAGATGTTTTGCTCATTTCATATCAAAATTTTACTCGCCCAATTGGGCAAGTAAATTTCAACAACTTGAATTTTTACTTGCCCCGGGCAAGCGGGCAAGTGCTAGTGTCGAGCCCTGATGTAAGCCATGTAATTTAAGTTATCATGCGGAAACCATTTTAATATAAACTGTGACCTTGACCTCTGGACTCCAAATTCGTACTTGACCTGTATTTTAGTGTCATCAACCTACATACCAAAAATGTTTAAATTCTGTTGAATATTTAAGTTATAATCCGGGAACCAATTCACATTTATAACAAGCTGTGACTTTTGACCTTTGACGTTTGGACTCCAAATTCGAACTTGACTTGTATTTTAGTGTCATCTACCTACATGTACATACCAAAACTTTTTAAATTCTGTCAAATATTTATTAAGTTATCATCTGGAAACCAATTCACATAGGCCTATATAATAAGCTATGACCTTTGACCTGTGGACTCCGGATTTGAGCTTGACCTGTATTTTAGTGTGATCTACCTACACACCAAAAATATTAAAATTCTGGCAGCAATTTTTTAAGTTATCGTGCGGAAACCAATAGGGGACCGGACGGACGGACAAGTGCAACACATAATGCCTCCTCCAGACTTCAGCTGGGGGTGGGGGGCATAAAAAAAATGTCAAGCAATGATATATGAACTACATGTACATGTAGGTCTACATAATTTTGTGTTGAATTGACAAATAAAACATCTTAGAATATAAAACTTCAGAAAGTTATACTGCCACTGGCAAGATAGGTATAGATGAACATGACACACAAATTACATGTATGTGTCCAGTGAAAGGTACTCTTTGTTGTAAACATAGCAGTCTTGGGGGGGGGGGAACTAATTGCTACTCATAGATCTTTTAAAGCACCAAATAAAGGTTATAAAGTAAAATATTTTTATTATTTTTCAGGGCTTAATTTTTTAAACCTTATCAGACACATTTATGGCATGGAGCTCACACATTTTATTAAACTGTGATCATTCATTGATGCCTTTAACATGCTGTGCATGTGCCATGGTTATGTGACTTAAATGCATTGTACATGTAGTTCAGACACTCACAGGAGGGCAAAGACTCAAAGAACTTCTAACCCCTGAACAAACATGGGCAACATTCATACATGAACATAATCTGGGCTCGGATGTCTTGCATGAAAAATTGTACATGCAAGTACTGCACCAATGCAATCACGGAGTACATACATACACCTGTACATGACTGTAGAGTTGGGCAACTGTTTTTTTCTTTACATATCAGTGATTGTGTCAGGCTTACCAAGGAATGTTTCAATCTTTTGTTACGAAAAATGTATTTACAGTATTCAGGAAGTAATTACTATTTAAGTCATTCTAGTATTGAGCACCAGAAATATGCAGATCGGGTCGAGTTTTGTTGTTTTCTTGATCTAGTGCGTTTGCAGTGAACTCTGCATGACTGTTAGTTCACGAAGTACAAAAGAGATATCAGAAATGAACAGCATCAGTAACTGTTTGATCAAAAATGTACTCCAGTATACTTGTGGGGAAGCTTGAGGGACAACTATCTCCACCCCCCCCCCCTTTGTAAAATGTTAACATTTATTATTTAAAAATGATTGCTTCAATTTCATAAAGCAGCAAACAAGTTCATTATCTAACAATGCTTTCTTTTCTTTTAACCACTTGCTCATAGAATTAAGCCTGCAGCTGTACAGGGCTCCACACTAACATTTTTTTTCTACTGGTCCAACCTGTTCCTGTCGGACCAGTAGAAGTCAAGTTTTTCATTATTTTACTGGCCCGAACCTAAAATTAATTATACTGGCCCCAAAAATAAATGTAAGAAACACTTAAAACTATATTTTATTATTGACTGCCGCCCCCCCCCCCCCCCCTTCGGCAATATAGCAAATAGTATTTGCCAGTTCCTATGATGCTACAACAACTGTGCAAGTTATTGTGTTGTCACTGATTTATTATGAAAATATTGTTTACATATCAAAACTTATTCCTCCAGATGTGAATGCTTCGACGTCCCCAGGGCTAGGGGAGGGGGGGGGGCGTTGAATTGATTCTGCTGTTCTTTTGTACTAGTTTTGTTTGTATGTGAGCTGTTTATGTTGTTTAATTACGCTACATTCCTTTATTGTCTCACTTGTACACACGGGACAAGCTCACAAGATTTATTTAATCTTTAATTTGATTCCCACTCATTTTTACAAATTTATCCTCTTGTACCGTCTCGTAATATTAGTGTCCTTTATTTATTATGCTTTTGTGTCTTTGTATTAGATATTGATATTGATATATGTCATTGTTTGTTATGAACTATTTAACTTGTTAAATGAGTAAATAAAACTTAAAACTGAAAATCATGCTTTGTGTTGTTGTTGTTGTTTTTGCTGTCGGACATTAATGTCGCTGTAAGATTTAGTTCTGTATTATGCCAGAAAAAAGTCGCAATTAATTTTGACCCACGGATATTAATTTCGCGATATTTAGTTCCCTTTTACGCCAAAAATAATTGTAAAGACTTTCTTTTTCACCGCGGAAATGAATTGGGGTAATATTCGTTCCGTATTATGCCAGAAATAAAAGTCGGCAATATGATTTTGATCCGTGGAATGAATTTGGATAATATTTCGTTCGTATTATGCCAGAAATAAAAGTCGGCAATATGATTTTGATCCGCGCGAAATGAATTTGCTAATATTTCGTTCCGTATTATGCCAGAAAAAAAGTCGGCAATATGATTTTGATCGCGGAAATGAATTTGGCTAATATTTCGTTCCGTATTATGCCAGAAATAAAAGTCGCAATATGATTTGATCGCGCGGAAATGAATTTGGCTAATATTCGTTTCCGTACTATGCCAGAAATAAAGTCGGCAATTGATTTTGATCTGCGAAATGAATTTGGCTAATATTTCGTTCCGTATTATGCCAGAAATAAAAGTCGGCATATGATTTTTGATCCGCGATATTAATTTTGCTGATATTTGTTCCGTATTACGCCAAAAATAATTGTTAGAGTGTATTTTTGACCCGCGGAAATGAATTGGGGTAATACTTAGTTCCGTTTTATGCCAAAAATAATTGTTAGAGTTTATTGTTTCTGGCATAATACGGAACGAAATATTAGCCAAATTCATGCGCGGGGAAAAAGAAACTCTTTACAATTATTTTTGGCGTAATACGGGAACTAAATATCAGCAAAAATTAATATCCGTGGTCAAAATCATATTGCCGACTTTTATTTCTGGCAAATACGGAACGAAATATTAGCCAAATTCATTTCCGTGGATCAAAATCATATTGCCGACTTTTATTTCTGGCATAATACGGAACGAAATATTAGCCAAATTCATTTCCGCCCGATCAAAATCATATTGCCGACTTTTATTTCTGGCAATAATTACGGAACGACAATATTAGCCAAATTCATTTCCGCCGGAATAAAATCATATTGCCGACTTTTATTTCTGGCAATACGGAACGAAATATTATCAAATTCATTTCGCGGATCAAATCATATTGCCGACTTTATTTCTGGCATAATACGGAACGAAATATATACCCCCAATTCATTTCACGGGTCAAATTCAAATTGCCGACTTTATTTCTGGCAAAAATACGGAACGAAATATCAGTCAAATTCCATTTCCGCGGATGAAAGTCATATTGCCGACTTTCATTTCTGGCATAATACGGAACGAAATATTAGTCCAATTCATTTCCGCGGATCAAAATCATGATGCCGACTTTTATTTCTGGCATAATACGGACGAGAAATATTAGCCAATTCATTTCCGCGGATCAAAATCATTATTGCCGACTTTATTTCTGGCATAAAACAGAACTAAGTATTACCCAATTCATTTCCGCGGGTCAAAAATACACTCTTAACAATTGTTTTTGGCGTGAAACGGAACTAAATATCAGCGAAATTAATATCCGCCGGATCAAAATCATATTGCCGACTTATTTCGTGGCATAAAAGCGAATAAGTATATTACCCAATTCATTTCCGCGGAGTCAAAATACACTCTTAACAATTTATTTTTGGCGTGAAACGGAGAACTAAATATCAGCGAAATTAATATCCGCGGATCAAAAATCATATGCCGACTTCATTTCTGCATAATACGGAACTAATGTTACCCGCACTTCATTTCCGGGGGCAAAAATACACTCTTAACAATTATTTTTGGTTAATACGAATTAAATATATCAAAATTCATTTTCTCGGGTCAAAAATAAACTCTTTATATATTTTTGTGTAATATACGGAACTAAATCAATAGCTCTGAATGACAGCCGCTTTTCTCCGATATATCATTATATTTGACAGATTTCTTATCGCGTTCGAGCACCATTAAAATACTATTTTGAAATAACTATACTGGCCGACAGTGTATATTTAAGGTTCGGGCATCGTCGACGTGCCAGTGTCAGAGCGTGACCGCTGTATAAACCTCATCAAAAAGTGGCAGATTTGCCAATATAATCACCTTGTAATCAGTTAGGGATTAATTCAATTGGTGAAAATCCATTAACTTTTGCATTGTTCCACATTTGCTGAAAGCTTTACTGTTTTCTATTTCATCATGGTTCTGTATTGCTCTGGAAAGCAGATAGATATTTGGGTTATTTCATATTCCTTTAAAGTCAAGGTATAGTTCACTTTGTGGTAAATATTGCAAATTAATATGATTTTAGATACCCCTAGCCGTATGATGGATCCATCTATGCCCTGAAAAAAAATGTGCTCATTCTGAAACTCTCTTGGATTTTTTTAGAAATTATCAGAATGAAAATTGTTGGGGGGGGGTGGGGGACCTCCAACCCATTTCCCACAGGTAATGTACAGTACGCTACATGTTCTCCTAATAATTCAAACATTTCCATAATTTGTCACTTTATCAATTTCATTGCGTTTGATTTGTTGTTTTCGGATGTCTGGGGGTAACACAGAATACTTTCGATAAAAGATAAGAAAGAAATTTGTCTGATCGACACAAAACTACATTGCTGCTTTAAAGTGATAGGCCTAACATTGTGGAGCTTCAATTTTAAAAAAATTATCAAATTTGATATTGAACTACATAGCAGTGTTTCATATGGACAACATGAACACCCTATAATACAAAAGTTTAGGAAAGTTACACTGCAATGCAAGTTATGACCCCATTGATATAAACAATTAAAACTTAAAGCGATTTTAATAGCGTAGGTGTACACCACGTAAGTCTCTGGGCAGAAAATGGGCAGCCTGAATCGATCAAACTTACGATTTTCACTTTTTTAAAGCACTAAATAATCATTTTAAATACATTCTTATCAGGGCGTCATTTTTAGACCTTATCAAAGACAATGGCTAGCATGGGAATTCGACTGAAGCCCAGATTTTTTTACCTGTAGGTTAAATGTTAGCAATACCTTTAATATTGTACCACATCTGTAGCCGTTCTCGATGAAATTCATCAATGTTACATGTAGGTAACTTTGATCTGCAGGTATCACTGGATGATTTAGGTTGCCAGTTTGCCAGATCAAACACCTGCCAATATTGACGGCTCCCAGCAAGAATT
>JZLH01S0395416.1:7384-29272 GCA_001188425.1 Eucidaris tribuloides | reverse complement strand
TTTCAAGGATGAACAAGTTGAAATTTGGAAATCTGTTCCATGACACAGTGCAGCTTCAACTTTTCAATGGGAAAAATACTCATGTCGCATGGAATCAGGCAATTTGCTTTTGCTTTAAAGACACAGGCTAACATTGTGGAGGTTCAATTAAAAAAAAGTCAAAATGTGATATCTGAGCTACATAGTAGTGCTTAAATGGACAAATAAATACCTTAGAATACAAATGTTTGGAAATTTATGCTGCCACTGGCAAGAAATGCATGAATGAACATCACCCATGAATTTCCACTGCAATGGAATATAAAATAGCCTACAGTAGGTATATAGGAGGAAATTCAAATGGGCATGGTGAATCCAGTCAACCTGAGGAATTGTAAATTTTCACTTTTTTTAAAGCACTAAATAATCATTTTGAAATACAGTTTTTTTTTCAGGGCTTCATTTTTTAGACCTTATCAAAGATACTGAGAGCATGAAGAATTATGTAGCTCACATTTTTTTAAACTGTGGTCGTTGTTAGCCTGTGGCTTTAAGTTCATTGTCTCTGAGTAGTGGAGTATTGCTGAATAGTTCACGGCACATGAATTCTGTATTCTGGATGATTCTTCAAGTCATCAGCACTTGTGAGATAAATCAATATATCAGATCAAATAAAAATTCTATGCATTTGTAAATTAGATCACAAATATTGTTATCAAATATGTACGTCCTGAGAGAACAAACACGAGCAAAGCCGCACTTTCCTCAGATAAACTAACTAGCATAATGACAATATCCAAAGCAATCACAGTAAGTGATTTTGAAGTAGGTGATGGTGGATGGATAGAAAGTGAGGATTTTGTGTTCAGTGTAAATAGAAACACCTACATTTATTGTAATAATATTTGCCAATATGTCAGGCTCTATTTCTGGGAGTTAGCCATGGGCAAGAAATGTACATACAGCATGCTTCTCCCAGAATACCTTGGCGGTGGGAGAAAGGAAGGATGTCGGTCATTGCCCCGATCCCAGCTGTTGTTTTTTTTTTTAAAGGGGGGGGGGGTGTAAGGAAAGAAAGGATGAAAACACCTGGCATATTGTGATTTTTTTCAAGCAAAACAAAATACATATATTCAGCATGCCATGGAAAAAAAGTTATGTCAGATGATGAACAAGGTGTTATTTCTGTTTCTGTTTCTATGAAACACTTTAAAAGGTGCAAACTCTTGAACCCTTTTCTACAATATTTGTAGTGATATACATAGATTTTCTGTAATGCAAATATTTTATCATTTACTTTCTTCAATATTTTGAAGTGCCGTTTTCTCAGAAATTTGTATATGTGATTTTACTCTTGCACTAATATATATATATATATATATATATATTATAAAATAATCAAGAGGAATGCTACGGCGTGTAAATAAAATAACATAAAATACGAGCAAGTATAATAACCATACTTTGCTCGTATTTTATGTTATTTATATATATATAATATATATTATATATATATTATCAAAATATTATTTCATTACTAGTTCTATGAAAAAAAATCTCATTCAATTATCATGAACCATTAAAATATAACAATTTATGGAATTTATATTACATGACATATGTGGAGCTGCTCACATACATGTGACGTCACAAAATTAAAACTTTGAAACTTCATAACTCTGCTATTCTTTGATGGATTCTCGCCAAACTTTCATTGATGTGTTTTTTTCTGCTTTTATTAAAACCAACTTGACATCAAGGTGAACTTTGCATTTAAGAAGAGGGCTCAGGTAAAGAATAGTCTACAGTCCAGATTGTTTCTGGAGACTTAAATTTTTATTTACCAGGATCAACAAGAGTTTACCACTTTACCGGCAAAGTGCAAACCAATCAAAGTTTGGAGGTGGAAGGGGTGCAATGTCTTGGCTTTGTTTACTACCAAGTACCATCCAATAAGCATACAAAGCTCGATGCCAGATCTAGACAGGCCATACCAAATCTTTTTACTCTCCACCCTCTTTTGTCAATATGATCAGTACAACTCATAATTCTCTCATGCTATATCTAGACTCAACATATCAGTTACGATCAGTGCAAGAACTCAGTTGCCTTATATATAACTTGGCCTATAACTTGGCCGTGCACACAAGGTCAAATTCAAGTCATCGGCACAAACCTGTCTCTTACAAACACACAGCTACTTTACCACCACTCTGACTTACTCAACACCGATCATAAATTTGAGGGTTATTTTAATGGACAAAGTTGTGTCTACCGTTCTGGGCTATTATGACCAACCAGGGCTGACAGTGGTCTGCGGTTCATTAATCCATTCAATAACTTGAAGGATGAATTATGGATATGATTCATCCATCTTGTGGCCAGCTCTTAATCCTTCGTGATCATCAATTTAGAGGTCATTTTGAAAACCAATGTGACAGTTGATTATATCATACTGCCCTCAAAGGCTTGAGTTGTCCATACAATATGTGGCTAATGACTGGGCTGGACTTATTCAAGTTTATTATGTTACGCCTCTAACATGATCAATTCCATGTGCTTTTATTAAGCAAAATGCTCAATTGCTATGTCTCAGAAAAGTGAAAATTAGTGAAAACAAGTGTACCAAATCAATCGTAACGTAATCAAACTGTTCCCGTTTCACTTTCAGGCAAGCTGTCAGAGTAACAACAGGAAGCTGTGTCTTGTGTGGGGAGGATGACATATCTAATACTAACAGTTTTGAAGATTTTGTTTGATTTATTTATCATTTCCTTTTTTTCTCATGCTGCTTTGGTGGTGATTCTGTACTGAAAAATTACAATTTTCACAACATTTTTTAATCTGCTGTCCCATTAAATGAAGAAGATGATTTGTTTTAAGGTAATGTAATAGTACTAGCAGAAGGCTATTATAATAATTGGGACATTGGGAGTAATTTATCATTTATCTATGAAATGGAATGAAAAAAAATCACCCATAATATGAGACATCTCTGTGTCTTGTACGACACAGATTATTTTTGCCTCTATTTCTGTTAAAAATGAGATTTATTCCACCTGACCTCTGGTGTATATTACCTTCCTATAGTACTATTAAGTGACCATGAAAGATATCATGAATTCATAAAAGTACAGTCAGGAGACTGAAAAATGTAAAATTGTCAATTTTTTTTTAGTGGGGAATGCCCATTGTTGGTATTCTCTTAATACATGTAAAATGATACAAGCTCATCTCTGCAGTATGACTTTAACGAGAACATGCAGGAAAACATGTGTGAGACATCATTACAGCCGTGTCCTCACTGAATCCCTGAACTCTAATCAAACTTGCTATGCAGACCTAAGCCATGTCCACACGATCGGACATAAGTTGCTTGTGACCGGGCATAACTTATGTCGGTAATAGCGTCAGATATAAAGTTGCTGTATAAACGATTGTCGGGCATAACTCTATCGGATATAGCGCGACTTATACCCAACGATTTATATCCAAAGAAGACCAGATATAAAATCCGGTAGTAAGTTATACCCGGTAATAACAAAATACGTGTGGACTGTTGTCGGACATAACTCCAACCTGAAAAGGGCAATTACTCTTTGCGAAGACAACTTCATTGTTTACCAATTCACATTTCACACGATTTGGGTCAGAGGTTACGACCCGATAGCACCTTGACTATATCATTTCCTGTCTGCTATTACCGGTTATAACGTGTCGGGCATAAGTTTTGTCGGGTATAAGTGTTAATACCGACACGTGTGGACGCGTTGGTGGATCAATGGAATTTTTTTTATTACGTCGGACTTATACCCGACAAAGATATGCCCGGTAATAACTGCCTTTGTGAACGCAACTCTAGAGTAGACAGATTTGATTGTCAGCAATTAGGGAGGCTTTGTGTCAGAGGAGGGGGTGGGGGAGGAGGGGGGGGAGGGGGTTACATGAACTTAACAGCCATCTTTGTGTTTTCCTTTCTTTGATACATGGACATGACTTTGAAGTATACCATACTGATACTTCTCCAACATGGATTACAAGAGCGTTGAACACAAGCTCCTTGATTATAAAACCTGCGGTCTGCTACTAGCCCTGAAGGCTTTGGGTTTTCCAGACAGGAGATATATCCTCATAATTGGTTTTGATCCACTGTGCAATTTCACTTATTTGTATTCCATTTTAATTGTGTATTAAAAAGATTCTGAAATTATTAGTTTACAAAAGGCATAAACTGACGTACAGGAAGGGTCAGTTGCCCCTCCCCCTCCCAAAATTCAAACAGGATATAAACGTATTGCTGGAAGTGATCATTACAATTTTGTGAAGAAAAACAATTTTTATCACCAAAGATTTCAAACTTGCTCTTGTACAGTACGGTGCTAAAATGTTTTGAGTGCATTTATTACTTCTGTCGCGTACTATCAGCTTTGATTTTCATACCCAAGAATGACAATTTCCAACGTGCACTCTTCTTGTGTGAATGTCTAATGGTTTATGGAGTGACAACAGTAGAAACGCCTGACTGCAAAATGAAACACAGGGGAGAAAAAAGCATAAAGGAGGTCGGCCAAGTTCAGATTCCATTTTGCAGTCTCTTGGTAGAGGCCAGCCAGATTGTATCCAGATATGTACTGTCAAAATGTGATGTGTCTTGCAGCTGACACGATCCATGAATGAGGTGTTTTTCCGCTTCCATGTTGTCTACCCTTTGAACACTTGGATAATAAACAATTCCTCTAGATCAATCAAAAACTGTGAAACAAAAAGACTTTGTTTTGACATCAGGCTTGAAGTTTGGTAAGGCAAAAGTGAGACAAGAATTTCAAGCTTGTTGCTTACTTTCATAGTTTTGGGCCAGTTTTATGACTACTGCCAGACAGTTACACAAACAAAGTGGATGTCTTAATTTTGAAGAAGTTATTATAATGTAAAAGCAGGAGCCGCCACCTCCCTGGTAAAATGGAGAGAAAGCTCAGGGGGTTGCTATTATAACCTGTTTGCTGCTACCCTGCACAAATTTAAAGCCACTGGCTAACATTTACCACAGTTTTAAACAATGTGAGCTACATAATCCTCCACGCTCCAAGTGTCTTTGATAAGGTCTAAAAATGAAGCCCTGAAAAAATTGTATTTCAAAATGATGATTTAGTGCTTTAAAAAAGTGAAAATTTACAAGAATTCAAATTGACCAGATTCACCTGCCCATTTCCTCCCATAGACTTACTGTGTGCAGATCTAGGGTATTTTATCATTCATCGTAGAAATTGTTTGTTCATGCGTACCTTGCCATTGGCAGCATAACTTTCCAAACTTTTGTATTCTAGGGTGTTTATTTGTCCATTCAAACACTACTATGTAGCTCAGATATCAAAGTTTGACAATTTTTTAATTGAAGCTCCACAATCACTTTAAAGAACAGAAAATAGCATTCTGCAGAGATTGCAATGCTTGTTTGTGATTCCATCTGGTACTGGCAGGTATCCACCAAAAACATCAACTCCTTACTACAGGCCTGCAAAACAATGTGTAAATGTATAAATTTCTTTCTCAATGAAAATGTATGATGGCACAAGCGTAGAAGTAAATAGGGAGGCCAAATTGTGTTTTCCTGTCCAGTGGAGGTTCAATAGGGGCATGAGTTGACAACTTGTAAATTGATGGTAGGAAGTCTTTCACTCCGACTAGGACATCATAATCAGTAGAAGTAGGTTATCTTGCCTTCAAGTCTTACCTCTCCAAATTACTCATTTTTTAGAAAGTGAATAGAGCAATTATTTACTCGGATGGATCAACAAGGGCAACACATTATCTACTCAAAAGTCGAGAGTTCCTGGTTTGTCAAGGTTAGGAATATATTTTTACTACCTCTGAAGGTGGCATAGGAATTGCTTTATAGCCAAAGTCCATTTGATACAAGTTTCCAACCCCCCCCCAAAAAAAAAAAAGAAAAAGAAAAAGAAAAAAGAAGTGATATGAAATAAATAAATACAATGAAAATGGTGTGGAATATATTTCCATATTTAATATCATGTATTTGTATACTGGATTTCTGAATGGAGCTCCAAGAATTGTCTAACACAACTGTCAATTCAAATCAGGTAGAATATGAACATCTATATAATTCTATGCCTCTCAACAAATATGGGAGTAAAATGTTGTGTCACATCAGAATCATTGAGGTGGGAAAAATTCTAAATCAACATGGAAACAAAACATATTGTGGCATATTTATCATAGGTTAATTGTTTAGAACAGAGTTTCAATATTTGACAACTTCTGAGTACAGTATTATCATTGTACATCCCTGAACTCACATTCAAATTCCAACAGATGTTTAGACTCCCTCTGGAAATACACATTTGTTGCAATACATGTACCTTGTTAGAGGTTGGTCGGATTGGTGTGACATTAATACAAACAAACCATGTGTCTGAAAAACTCTGAATACCCAGCTACTTTTTCTTTTGACTCCTAAACAGAAATATTTTCCATCTCTGTGCAATTCAGGAATGTGGCCTTCCCTGTAGACTTATAAACAATTCTGGACAATATGCAATCACAACTATGTTTTTTTGTGAGAATGTAAATGCGCCGACAGTGCCATGTTCACTAGAAGTCCTGCTTTTGACCAAAAACTTCACACAAGTACTCATAAACATGCCATTTAAAAGCCACAATTTATGGGGATATCCTACTCATGAGGATTGTAGTTTATTGTGGGAAGAAAAAAAAAGTCTAAATTGTCAGGATAGAGATGGACTCCCATAGGCGCTCATGGGATCAACACAAGTAATAGAATGGCAAAATCTTAAATCCTACATTAATGGTAACTCATTGGAAATGACATGCATACACATGAGGCATGGTTGTTGTAACAAACAGAAAGACTACTTAAAGGCAAATTTGAGTCTGGAATTTGGTTGATATGTTTTGGAAAGGAGAGGGATTTGTTACAGTAGTAATGGATTTGCTTTCTAAAAGTATAATAGCATTTAAAGGCTTTTGGTCATACTGCTGCTAAGAAGAAATTAATGAAAGTTCCACCCTCAAAGATTGCTCTTCACATTTTTTTTTGTAGTGCGTGTCACTGGATGGGCAACCATTGCATGCAGTGACAGATAACTGATGCACTAGGGCTGCATGAATGAAAAGAAAAACTAATGTTTCACAATCACACCTATGTACGTGGTAGCCATATGATCTATTAAATAATGATTAAGAAAATGTTAAACAAAACTCATCTAGCTGGGAAATGTTTTGAAGTTTGTTCTAAACACTGTAGGACATGTTTATCAACACTTTCGGCTGTTCGCAATTTAGAAAATATTTTGCTTTTAACACATTAGAAGTCTGTGGTTCTTGCGCTGTAAATCCAACAGTTAAAGCTCAGTGACATGATTGGGAGAAATAAAAAAATGCCATTAGAACCAAACTGGTTGAAAGATAAACCAAATGTACACCAGCTAGAGTGGATCTCCTGGCTGGAAGGATTTGTCTTGAGTTTGTTTGCTTAAGAAGAATCAAGCATAAACAGGCCAGCAGTTTAATTTTATCGGGGCATGATAGATTTAATCCCCATAGAAGGCTACACTACAAATTTGTCTGTTACAAAGCATACTAATTACTGATGGACATTATTTTAAAATGTGTCAACGTTTGACTACAAAATTTTCACAGTAGAATCCCTGCATAGTTTACTACATTTTAGAATAGTTTTTACCCAAGTTGAGGACTACCTCCAATCATGTCATTTACCTTTAATGTCCCTCACAGATCATCCAAAATTTGACAAAAACTTTGGGGGCACTGTACTGATTGTTTGAGAAGTATTATGGTTTGTAATTAATAGCATGTGGGCATTACATACAGGATTCAATACAATCAACAAGAATGTACAGCGGTACATGTACTTTATACATGTACAGCCAAAGTATAGTTTGGGTCGGTTAGCCAAATTTCTTATCCATCATTTGCAAAGCATATTGTCAACCCACGCATCTTGAAACATCATCATATGCACCAAAACTTTCATTAATCTTTATCAGAGTATATTGTTACACCACACATTTTAAAACAATTTAAAAACAATATACTGGAACATTACTTACAGCCAGAGTATAGTTTTAGTCAGTGAGAGTAATTTTTCATTTATCTTTTGAAAGTTTTAGATGGTCACCTCATGCATCTAAAAAGAGTTGGGGGAGGTGGACATTTTTAAATTTGTTATTAATTTCTAAAGCATGAAAATGTTTCAGAGTGTGTGATTTTCAGTGCATCAATAGACGACAAAGGTCTATCTAAAAACACAAGAGAGAAAATGTCTTATTTTACCATTTAATGGAACTATACACTGCCTTTATAATATCAATATGCTATCAATATATCATCAAAATATGAAAAAAAAAACAAAGTAAAATTAACCCATTGCATGTGACTGATTGAACCTTGCACCAGAATTTATCTTGCATTCACACACCATCGGAAGGGTTCATTTTTTTTCAAAGTAATTAGATGAATCCCAGTTGGAAAGTAAATATCTATACATAATTCTCCAAATCTCACATACAGCTGTATGATAAAATCAATAGCTTCTTATGCCATTAGAGCTTCTGTATGCTCACATTGGCAGAAAATGACTGAAGTGTATTTAGCCCCTCATGTCATTAGTAAGCCCATGTTGTGGTAGGCCATTATTATGTAATGACTATTTTCAGTTATCTGGGTGCATAGTCACAGGAGTGTAGGATTAAATATGTATGGTATGCATCTATTGCATGTACATCTCTTGAGATCATGTGGTCAAGTTGTCTAGACATTTAATGGGTTGGGAACATGCTCCAGTACACAACGAAAATCAAATTGTATTTATCGATCCGCCTTACACATGTGTGCAGGTCTCAGATGGTGCCAGTATTACGGTCTATTGTTTTCTGTCCACATTTATGAGGAAAACTAATTATGCGTACTGGTAGTTTGCAGTGTTTAATTTTGCTGATGTTGTCTTTGTTGTTTCAGTGATGGACATAAATGTTATGCCTTTTTTAATTGGGAGGGGGAGGAAAGGGGAATTGGGAGGGGGAGGAAAGGGGAATTGGGAGGGGGAGGAAAGGGGGAATTGGGAGGGGGAGGAAAGGGGCTCCAGAGAATAAATACAAATCTGGATGGCAGTTAAAAGCACATGCATTGCAACACCCATGATGTAATACTCATAATTAGAGTACCATTAATTATCAGCATCATTAACTATTGATTATCACATCATTTAAAGTGCAGATCTATGCTAAGTACATTTAAGAGAAAAAATATTTTTGCTTTGCGTGCATATTATTAGTGTCTCATTGAATGTTACATCATCATTATCATCAGTAATTATTGGCTGATTTCGTTTAATTAATACAAATTATCAACTTGGTTTACATCAGTGCATATACTAGAAACTTCACCTTGAAGATGGGAACATTAAGTACTGACCCAATGGAGACTAACAATAAGATATCCCAGGCTAGGGTCTGTGAAGAATGTGCTTTTGAAATCAAATTATGTCCAACAGGTTAACATTATGATCAAAATCTCTCCCACTGAACATGTCACAGGTAATCTAGTAGAAGCATATTTTATGAACAATAGTTATGTAAATTCTGACCCTACAGATATTGATTTTTTTTTTTATGAAAGACAAACTTCTGAACAGCCAGAAGCTCCTTCCTCAAACTTGCATTGCTGTAGTTCTGAATTGCACTCTGTGAACATCAAATGTCATTCAACAATACCACAGTGGAAATCACAGTTTTGATCAAACTGGAAGATTTTACTTTCACAAAAGATGATGTAATCTATAAGAATTGAAAACTATACCTCTATCATCAAACCTTCTGAACAGGGGGTTCTAAGTTACCACACTATGTCTAATAGTGCAATACAATTTGAAAAGCCCCCCCTCCCCCCCCCCCCCACAAAAAAAAATAAAATCAATAAAAAAAATAAAAAAAATAAATAGAAAGTAAAAAGAAATAAATAAATAAAAATTATAATAATAATAAAATAAATAAATAAAATGAAATAAATAAAATAAATAAATTTAAGAAAATCATTCTTCACATGCATCCTACATAGACCCCTTCCTGAGAATGAGATATTTTGTACTTTATTCCACGATGGGTTAAAACTGTTTACTTTCCCATGTTTTATGTCAAACATTGAGACTTGCTGTGTCAATTTCCATTTTGTAGGTAGATAAATTATGCAGGACACAACAATTTAACACTAACATCAATTACAGATGACACAAAAGTTAAAGGTAGCGGATCCCATTTGCAAACATCCCCGCAGACCAGGAAAAGATAACCCATGCCCTTAGGCTATTAATGAAGGGCTTGTCTGTGAAAGTTGGGGATCAGTGATTGCCTAGAATTTGAAAAATGAAAAAGAAGAACAACAGCCATTTAGTGTACGTTCTATCGTAGGAATTTCTTTCTCGCGAGAAAAAAAATTACACTAAAACTGAGTTATATAGCTCCTATATTTAGCTAAAGGTTCCCAGATTGCATTTTCTTCTAAATGCCATTGTATTTACACAATGTTAATTTTTAGGCATGCAAAAGAGATACACTGCCTTTAAACCATGGTTCTTCATTTATCGTGAGATTTACAACCTGCCAGCAGTTGGCCCTGTGTTTGTTTTTAAATGATGTATAATGTAAACTAAAACATCCATGTTGGTCCAGAAACAAGATAAACTTATAAGTTATTTCTCAAATGACAAGATTTATCATGGCTTCTCTTTCAATGTCATCCTGAAAAAGGAATAATGTAAAGTAGTATGGAGAAATTACTAGGGACATGTGTGTCCATTTATGCTCGTTTGTGTGTCTGTGTGTGTGCATGCATGTAAGTGTATGTGTTGGTGTGAGTGTGTGTGGGGGGGGGGTACAGTATGTGTATGTGTGTGTGTGTTTGGTCTGTTTTGTCTGAACATTGAAGCACAAGTATAGTTTTGGTCAATCAAAGTTTTTGTCAATCTTTCACAAAGTATTCTATTGTCACCCCAGACATCAGAAAACAACATTAAACCTACTGAAAATTGTTTATAGTGACAAATTATGATGTCTAAATTGTAGGAGAACATCTAGCACTGTATGTACATTAACTATGGGAAATGTCAGTAGTTCCCACCCCCTCCCCCGACATTTTACATTTTGAGTAATTTTTAAATAATGGGAGAGTTTCAGAACAAGCAATTTTCAGGGCATTTATAGATCATATATAGGTGTATATAAAAAACGTAATTGCAAAAAATTTCCTTTTATTACCATTTACTAAAATTATATTTATCTATTTTTCACTTTTCAAGGTAATAAATACTTGTGAGTGACTAAATACATGTTGCATTTAACTATGCTTTGGCTCAGCTTGATTAACCTCTACCATAGTGGCTTTGTACAAATACAACTAGTGCTCTAGCTGTTCCTCGACTCCACAGGTAACTGACTCTACCGTCATTAAGACGCTTCCCCGCCCTAATGCACGCATCCTGGGTTTCAAGTGCACAACCCGTGTGTCATTTATTACACACACCGTCTGAGATGGTAAGAATTAATGCTATTCTCCTTGCCTTAAGAATGATGGATATCTTTCAGCTCTGGCCACATCTGACTCCCATAAATGCTCATTTACAAAATTTTATTTGTGCATGACTCGGACACATTTCCTCCATCTCCCTTCCAAAGTGAAAATCCTGCGCCGAAATTGCGGAGGTGAGTCATGGATATATCTGTTTGTTCGAGTGCCCAGATGCGAAAAAACTGTTGTGATGTTGGTGTTGTGTCGAATGTGGGATGATTAGATCTTGCAACTTTCTGGAGGAAATTTGAGCTTGGCTAAAGGCATTTACAATTCATGATACATTCCAATATTTAACTTCACTAAGGGGGAAGTCCACTCAGTGATGGTACATGTACTAGTATTCATGTTCTGTAGGTTTACATGTGTGTGCTGTACAAATTTGATCTCAGACTAAAATGTACAGTGAATTATTCTCTGTCTTTTTTTGATGAGAGGTGGAATCACAAATAACACTAGCTTAATATTATGTGTGAAAATACTGTTAGTATAACCGTAACGTATGGATATAAGTATAGTATGTGAGTGTGTGTGTGTGTTTGTGTGTGTGTTTGTGTGTGTGTGTCTGTGTGTGTGTCTACATGTATGTGTTGTTATAATCCTTATCATATGTAGGCCTATTTTAATCCTTTATATGTATCAAATAGAGGTGTCTGGTTGAATTTGAAGCCATTTACACATTATATACAGTGCTATGCTGAATATCACAGACTGAGACTTTTTATGTACCTTAATGGTTTTCAATCTGATTGTGTTATATAATCCATAGAGCAGAAGGGTTATGCCATCATTATGATTTACCTAGGGTATCAGTCTCGAGCTCATTCATTGAAAGCTGCATGTTACTCATTGCTGCTTCACTTGCCCATACACATTAATCCGATCAAAAAGGCATTTTCCAACAAGCGTGAATTGCATATGCCAATGTTGTTCATTTCAATCATACAGCAATACATCATACATCATCCATCAGAATATTCTGAATTGAATTCCTAGTATTTCTCCTTCTTTGATGACTGGCGCATGAAATATATTTGATTGTGGAGACATCCCATGGTCGCTATAAAATTGAAACTCATTAACAGCA
Organism: Eucidaris tribuloides; assembly: GCA_001188425.1. Lineage (NCBI taxonomy): Eukaryota > Metazoa > Echinodermata > Echinoidea > Cidaroida > Cidaridae > Eucidaris > Eucidaris tribuloides. Next base: position 16,587 of record JZLH01S0395416.1, on the reverse strand, counting down.
GTCTGCTCATCAATTCACTTCAGTGAAATGGACAGATGTCTTAAATATGTGCATTGTTTTTTGACCTGGGGTATAGTGATTGACAGTAATTGGACATGGAGACCTTTAATATTTTTTTCCTTCAACCTTTTGGGCTGCACATATTTACAGATTACCTTGAAGAATTGTGTGTGTGTGTGTGTGTGTGTGTGTGTGTGTGTGTGTGTGTGTGTGTGTGTGTGTGTGTGTGTGTGTGTGTGTGTGTGTGTGTGTGTGTGTGTGTGTGTGTGTGTGTGTGTGTGTGTGTGTGTGTGTGTGTGTGTGTGTGTGTGTGTGTGTGTGTGTGTGGTGTGTGTGTGTGTGTGTGTGTGTGTGTGTGTGTGTGTGTGTGTGTGTGTGTGTGTGTGTGTGTGTGTGTGTGTGTGTGTGTGTGTGTGTGTGTGTGTGTGTGTGTATGTGTGCGTGTGTGCGTGTGTGTGTGTGTGTGCGTGTGCGTGTGCGTGTGTGCGCGTGTGTGCGTGTGTGTGTGTGCATGTGGGTTTGTGTGTATGCTTGTGTGTGTTGTGTGTGTGTGTGTGTGTTTGGATGTGTGTGTGTGGTTTTTTTGGGGTGTGTGTGTATGTAGTATGCATGTGTATATGTGTGTGTGTGTGTCTGTATATTCATGTCTGTGTGTGTTTGTATGTTCATGTTTGTGTGTTTGATCTTGTCTGTATATGTGTTTGTGTGTGTGTGTGTGGTGCGGGGGTGGATGGGTGTGTTTGTGTTTCTGTGTTCATGTCTGTGTGTGTACATGTGTATATATGTTCATGTCTGTATATGTGTTTGTATGTATGTTTGTGTGTGGTGTGTGTGTGCATGTGTGTGTGTGTATTTGCACGCATGACTGCATGGTATGTTTATCTGTGTGTGCATGTGTGTGTGTGTATTTGCACGCATGACTGCATGGTATGTTTATCTTTTCACTCATGTTTCCCTTTTTGTTCTCTTCCCAGCCCACCTTGACACCTGGAACAGTAAATGTCAGACGAAGTCATAATTGCTTAGGGAGTGGGAAGGGCAATCAGATTTTGTTGCTTGAAGTGAAAATTTGAACTTTTCCACTCTTAAAGACATCTGTTCTCTTAATTTTGCATCATAGGTGAGGAAAATTGTTTGTTTTAGAAGTGTAATCACCACACATTGGAATAAATATTGCTGAGATATTACAGTAATTGTGTGTATTCCCAGAGGGCATAGACATGGGTCTGATGGAAATTGGATGACTTAAAGTGATAGGCTAACATTGTGGAGCTTCAATTTAAAAAATTGTCAAAATTTGATATCTGAGCTACATAGTAGTGTTCAAATGGACAAATAAACACCCTAGAATACAAAAGATTGGAAAGTTACACTGCCAATGGCAAGTTATACATGAATAAACAATAAAACTCGGGGCGAGTTTTATTAACCTAGGTGTACACACAGTAAGTCTATGGGAGGAAATGGGCAAGTGAATCCGGTCAACTTACGATTTTCACTTTTTTAAAGCACTAAATAATCATTTTGAAATACAATTTTTTCAGGGCTTCATTTTTAGACCTCATCAAAGACACTGGTAGCATGGGGAATCATGCGGCTCAGATTTTTTTAACTGTGGTAAATGTTAGCCAATACCTTTAAGAAATTTGCTGTTATACCTCCTACTCATCAATGTCATATTTAAATCGCAGTCTGAAGAAATTTGATCTAACAAAGTTGTCTGTAACTCAACAATGCATTACTTTTGCATGAAACTGAAATTGTTCATATTCTATTTGTATACATTTATTGCATGAATCATGTTACACTGCTTTAATACTATGTTTCAATTTAACAGTATTTGCTATCAATTACTGTTTATCTTGCTTTTGCTTTTTAAAGGTATTGGCTAACATTTACACAGTTAAAAAAATCTGAGCCACATGATTCCCCATGCTACCAGTGTCTTTGATGAGGTCTAAAAATGAAGCCCTGAAAAAAATTGTATTTCAAAATGATTATTTAGTGCTTTAAAAAAAGTGAAAATCGTAAGTTGACCAGATTCACTTGCCCATTTCCTCCCATAGACTTACTGTGTGTACATCCAGGCTATTAAAACTCACCCCGAGTTTTAATTGTTTATTCATGCATAACTTGCCATTGGCAGTGTAACTTTCCAAACTTTTGTATTCTAGGGTGTTTATTTGTCCATTTGAACACTACTATGTAGCTCAGATATCAAAGTTTGAAAATATTTTAAATTGAAGCTCCACAATGTTAGCCTATCACTTTAAGTAAATATAAATATTCACTTCACAACAAATGTTAGCTCATTCCTTTTGAGTACTCTTTGTAAGGTGTGCAAATGAAAACATGACCTTTACAGTGAGAGGGATGCTGCATGCCAAGCTGTAAATTCCATCATGAGTTCAAACATGTGTTCAAAATGTGTGCAATTAAATGTAATGTTGGTGGGATGAGGAACTGGGGGACAAATTGAAGACTCTGGTTACATCCCTGGGTACTCATGGGGGTGGGGGGGGGGGGGTATGATACAAATGTTTATATTTATATTTGTTTCTTTTTTTACTCCCTCCTTCCCCTCCCCTACTCTCAATCAACCCTCCTCTCCCAGCCTCACATCTGAATCCTAGTAACCATTTTTTTCAAGCCACCAAGGTGGAGCGAGATTCAGGGATCCTTAGCGGTGTACATCCATTACACTTGTGAAACTTGAATAACTTTGCAACCATTTACCTGTTTGTAACCAAACTTGGGCAGTAGATGGCTTACATGGACCTCAATGGCATTTTTGGGTCAAAGGTCATGTATGTAGGTCAAAAGTCAAATAAGGTCAAATGTTAAAATGCACCTGCAAGTTTTTAGTGGGGTTGGTAACTTTCTAACCATAACCCCATTTGTAACCAAGCTTGGATGGTAGATGCCCTACAAGCACCTCAATGTTATTTGGGGTCAAAGGCCATATATGTAGGTCAAAGGTCAAATGAGGTAAAATGTGTAAATTTACCTGCAAGATTTGTGTGAGGTTGGTTTATGTAACTTTCTAACCATTAGCCCATTTGCAACCAAACTTGGATGGTAGATACCTTACAGGGATCTAAATGTTTTATGGGGGTCAAAGGTCATGTATATATGTCAAAAGTTAAATGAGGTCAAATGTTTAGATTATCGGCAAGTTTTTAGAGAGGTTGGTTACTTTCTAACCATTAGCCCATTTGTAACCACACTTGGATGGTAGATACTTTACAGGAATTTATATGTAATTTGGGGGTCGAAGGTCATGTATGAAGGTCAAAGGCAATTGAGGTCATAAACCCAGAATGATTGAGCAAATAGGGCAAGACACGTGGCTATCAGCAATCGTTAAAGTTCACGTATGTTCCAGGATGGCTGGACTGGGAAGTTTAACTCATTGACCAGCTGGGTGTAGGCCTAATTTAATCACTGTTGGTAATTACTTACCCACCGCCAGCTGATGTGCTCAAATTCTCTTTCCATGGAGCACTGATGTTCTCACATCTCATGGTCCAATTGATACTGTAGGGAGTTTATTGTGCAATGCCTTTGTGCAGTAGTTGAAAGCTGAGCAATCCTTTTCCCCCTGTCCTGCTCTTAGGCTGATCTCAAAAGGGTATGCGCAAGGAAGGGCTGAGGACCCCACACCCTACATGTAGTTGTGTTCCCCTCCCACTCTTTATCCACATCCCTCAAACTCAATTTTACTGAATTGTGGTCATTTCGTGCTTTTAATATTGTAAAATCATGTAGTTTTCCATGTGTAGGTAGAACTACAGAATTCATATTTTTTCTGGAAGGAAACTCATTAGGCCTTGCTCCTTATAAAACCTTTTATAGCTATAAGCTATTATGAGTCATTGACAATTCCATAATGATACAATCTCGATGATTGCATTTCATTATTGCAGCATGTAATTATGTAAAAGTACAGTCTGTAATCACAATAATAGAGGAAACACTGGTGCCTCCAAGACTGTATTTTTTTCAAACCAAGCAAATTGGTTCTGTGGATAGTGTAGCAGAGGTAATTACATTTCTAATTGCCATGCAGGAATGAAGGTTCATACATTCTATTTAATTCATCTAAATGAGCAATAAGGCAACTGATTTTATTCAGAGCCATTGTCTGGTGTTTACCTTTTCATGCTTTACATGTACATACAGTACCTTAAAGGCAGTGGATCTCATTTGCAAACATCCCCACAGACCAGGAAAAGATAACCCATGCCCTTAGGCTATTGATGAAGGGCATGTCTGTGAAATTTGGGGGTCAGTTATTTTCTAGAATTAGAAAAATGGCGAAAGAAAAACAATAGCTTTAGTGTACGTTCTATGGTAGGATTTTTTTCGCCCCCTGGTCCCCCCCGCCGGTCCCTCCCCCCGCCCCCCGAGAAAAATTCAAATCAGAAGTCTAACGGGTCCACTATATTTAACTAAAACTGAATTTCCAGGTCGTATATTTTGCTAAAGGTTCACAGATGGCATTTTCTTCTAAATGCCATTGTATTTACACAATGTTAATTTTTAGGCATGCAAAAGAGATCCACTGCCTTTAAATCAACTATATGGAAAAACAGAATTTGAGAGTTTTGTTTCTCTCAGTTTTTTATATTTTGTCATCCAGCTGGTAAAAGGGCATAAACATATTGTCGGTGACATTACGTACCAGCGAATCTTATATATCAAACAAATGTAACATCCACCGGTATGTGAAATCACCGATGATATATATGTTCTCAGCAGAAGGATGTTAACCCGTTAGCTACGGGAACCGGATGTGCCCTGTGTTAACTCTATGGGATTTTCAAAATCTCGGAGGCAACGGGTTAAAATTGAATTGCCTCTATCCTGAAAACTGCTGGTTTGGTGGTGTATTTCACTTGAAAACAAAGTACTGTAATCTTTTTAGATCCTTCTGTCAGCCTCTTTTGTGCAGTCAAGTTAGCCAAAGGTTTTAAAGTTGCAATGATTTATTCAAATTTATGCATAATGTTACATGAAATCTCCTTTCTCCCTCAGATGTGGACTTATTATTTTGTTTCATATTTTGTTCATTTCATATGATGCAGCTTGTGATTGTAAATTAAAGTGTTAAAATATTCAGATATTGTAACTATTTTATGCACATTTCAAATGAAGATTTCTTATAGAATTGCTTCTATTATGACTAAGATGTCAGTTCCCTTTAACACAAAGACAACAATCTTGTTGGAATGACTTTTGACAATGCTCCATGTAAACACATATGCCACCTGCATTGTGCTTAATCGCCTGGAGCATTCAAACATACACACTGTAATGCCCTCTTGTGCTTTTAAGTAACAGCCAAGAAGAACTTCAGGTGTACGACTGAAATATTCATGTACCTCATATTACCTTGACCTGAGGGTCAGTTTTATTCGCCGTTAAATGCGGCAGCGGTGAATGAAAAGCGACTGACCGACGGCTTGCCCACCGAACAGACGTCAACACCGAGTCACCCAGGATCAATACGAGTAGATGCGCTCATTAATATATTCAGCAACGTTTACTACTTTTGCCAGTTAACGCAAGGGCTTTGCTGTGGCTCTTGTAGTGTGTTTGTATGTGCGTGTGCGTGGACGAGGTGGACCATTCAATAATGCATGCATTTCCGTTGTCGAGGTGTGCGGCCGTGTGGAACAAATTACGGACAAGACGGACCAATTTTGCTCAAGACGCATCCGAGCATAATTTTCTCAGTTCATTCAGATATGTTTCCGTACCACGTAGCCTCTGTGTACACAGAATCCCCCTGTGTAGTAATGCATATTTAATCAGACATCTGACTGAAGTCATGCACTATGTCTTTGTGCTATGGAAGGTTATTGTGACTTCTTTGTGTCCTTCATTGAAAAAAAAAGTACAGAGTTTCATTATGACAGTTTTGAACAAATATAGGAGATATTACAGTACATTAAAAATATTGCAATAAAAAAAGAAAACAAGGCTATCAAAATTTTAAACATATTGTTTTGTGTAAATGCATTTGAACATTTATTTTTCCAAAGTTGTACATCGAGAAAGGAAGGATTATTTAAGTATGGTATTGACACACCAGACAACAGAACCCCCCCCCCCCCAGTAAATCTAATGAAAACAGTTTAGAATGATGGACATACTGTGATTTCACAATTATCAGTAAGCATTTTTCAATTATTTTTTTTATTCATTTCTATAAAAAAGTGGTATTTGACAATATGTATATGAACTTTCAGTGCATTATGTCAAAAAAAAAACAGATTAGGAGAGAACTGAATTTTTCTACATTTACCAAACCTATACATTACCTTTAAAACCAAGAACCCTGCTATTTCAAGGCAGTTTACAGCAGGGAAATATTATGTCTATCCCATGTATTTTAGGAAGAGACATTATTTCTTTTTATTTCTAAAAAAGAATAAAAACAAATGGAAATGGAGGAAGCCCAACATTTTGAAGTTGGCAATGTGTAGGGACACCTGTTTGTTGATCATTCACAAAATCACAATAAGGCATTTAAATTGTTTGTTGTTGTTCATGTTTGATGTAGATGTGTGGTGATAGAAGTGACAGTAACGTACTTTTGAACTAATAGATAAATGAAAAATTTGTCAAATCTACCACAATGATCTTTTCTTTTTTTCAAAAAGGATGGCTAGTAAAATGTGTAGTTGACAACACTTGGGACTATGTTATCACATGCTTTCTGTGTAACATCAGCAGATAATGTTCCCCTGGTACATCAGTGTTGTGTTTCCTAATGGACCTGTCTTTAGGAGCCAGTCACACATTTTCCTTTAAATCAAATGTCTGAGGCCGTGGATTCTCGTTTCCCCGTTCTCCCGCCTTGTAGCTTTGCAGCACCGCACGCATCTCTCTCCCATCTTCACTAATTTCCTCGCCAGTCAAGGACAATGCCATTATCAGTAATGCACTAAGTGTGCTGTTTTGGCCACGGTTTGCCTTAAAATTAATGTTTAGCAGCAGACAATGGGACATTAGTCTCCTTTGCAGACTCCTGGTGACTCATACGTCAGTATCAGACCCCTACTGTGAACGGAGCGTGTTAGGCTGATTAGCAATGTACACAAACCAGGAATATTATTACAAAGTACACTTGCCATGAATATCAGACAAATGTGGTATACCTATAGCATGTTTTGATGTTTGGATGACATTATGTCATCCATAATGCAAAATTATCTCGAAGATAAAAAAAAATAACTTGGCTGTCTACTTCACATAACACTTTAAGGGGTTTTGATCTGACTATTCATTAGGTGACAGAGATCATATGAAGAGTTTGATCGCAAAACAGATTAACTCCATTTCAGTAACTCTGGAGAAAAATGCATTTCTTTGCCCAAGTTTATACATGTACCATCGAAAAATAAAAGTAAAACCATTATGCCTCCATTACACCTTGGTTAAAGACACTGTATAACACTGTGGAAGACACGTTTAAAAAATTGTCGAACTTTGCTACCTGACATATCTGACAGTGTTTGAATGGACAAATAAACACCTTAGAACACAAAAGTTTGGACAGTTATGCTGTCATTAGTACAATATGTGCAGATTCAAATTGGCACATTAATTTCCTACCGGGCGATAGGAAATTCTGCAACACAGCAGTCTATGGGGGAAAGCTGGAATGGTTTGTCAATGATTTTCACTTTTTTAAAGCACTTACTGATCGTTTTAAACTGCAATTTTTTCATGGCTTCATTTTTAGATCATGTCAGAGACACTGGTAGCATGGGGAATTATGCAGCTCAGATTTTTTAAACTGGAAACACTGTTATACAGTGCCTTTAAACCCAAGATATTTTGCATTTGCCTTTAAATTTCATACAATTTAGGTGGTAATATATTGATGTTAATAACTCAATTTTGGTGGAAATGGAGTTCACCTGTTTTGCGATCAAACTGTTCATACGTTTCCAAGAATGAAATCTGAGATGTCATTAGACAACATAAATATCTAGATTCCGTAGCAATAGATAAGGCTTAAAAGTACTATCTACCAAAAATGATTTAAGAAGCAAGGTTTTGTTAGTGACAGTATGCAAATGAGATATTGTGGATTTTTTTTCTGCAAGCATTACATACATGTACATGTACCTGCCAGCTCACAATGTAACATTCGTTGTTCATGTGCATTTGGGTTTAGGTTGTAGAGAATATGAACCTGATGCAATGCCGTCCTTCAGAAATATGTTGAAGGCCCTCGCAACATACATTCATGATGTTGTGTATGTTCTGTAATATCTTATAGCTTCCAGCCATAATCTAAAGAGCTAAAATAATTGTTACGCTCACGAGTGATTCATAGTCTGATCAATGGACTATGAAATCCATTATTGTTATAGCTCAAAGGGTTGATGAGGTAACATTACATGTCATAAATTAGATCTCTCCATCTGCCTTGAAGGGCAGTGACATGATTGGGAGAAATAAAAAAACTGCCTTCAGAATTAAATGGGTTTAAAGATATATATGAAAGATTCACCTGGCAGCTGGAGTGGATTTCCTGGCCGGAAGGATTTGTCTTGAGTCTGCTTACATAAGGAGAAGCAAGTGTGAACATACCAGCAATTTGTTTCCCTCATGGCCCAAGAGAAATGAATGCCATAGAAAGCTACACAATTGATTTGTCTGTCCTGTCACAAGGCATACTGAGTGATTTTTTTTTTTTTTTGGAATGAGTCAACTCTTGACTACAAACAAAATTTTCACAGTAGAATCCTTGCATACTTTACTTGATTTTAGAATAGTTTTACCCCAAGTTGAGGACTAGCCCCCATCATGGTATTTACCTTTAAAATATGGATGTGGAGTACCTCAGTTCTCTGCATCTTTTCAAATTGTATACATCTATCTTGAGTGCAGATTGTAAGTGCATGTTGCATTCACTACAGAAAATGATCTGTCATCCCCCCCCAAAAAAAATAATAATAATATTGACTGTTGGTCATTACAAATTATGGGTGATTTTTTTTTTACCATTGATAGATAACTTCCAATATGTATTTCTCTGACACACAAAATAAAACACTGCTACATACATATTAAAGCTCAAGTTTAGTTTTGGGGATTTTGTTGTTATTTGAAAGCTTTATGCCCCAAAGTCATAACCCTGCAATAATAGATTCTGAATGTCTTTAATTTTTTAGAATTAATTA
>JZLH01S0395183.1:5491-23624 GCA_001188425.1 Eucidaris tribuloides | reverse complement strand
TATGCAAAGCGAGGAGGGTGGGGAAAAGGAAATGGGATGCATACTGCAGTTTTCCCAGTGTGACATGTTTTCTATCAGATACCATGACAAGCGTGGGGCTACTTGTCTGAGTGAAGGGGAAATTTTCCTCTTATGACAGTCCCAAGTAATGATAATCCCTAATACCACAGGATGTAATCAAATGAATCATTTGTATTAACTGATACAGTGGGGCCGTTGCAAACAACACTCCAGCATATACTTTGAAATGTACTATTACAGTGGGTGTGTCCTTGCATACTTGTTATGATGTTGGAAAGATGTAAGATTTAGTTGTATGTGAGGGCTCCACTCAGGGAATGTGACATTTTGGGATCCCACATGATCATTAAGCGTGGATTAATCATTTAAAAGTGACAAATTACATTTAATACACCAATTTATCCACGATTAGGTACTGTGTGGCCCCTTTGTACAAGATACGGTTTGGCCACAACTTTGTTAAATAGGGAACATGGAGAAATCCGCAGATAATCCCAATTTTGGTGTAACATTGAAAAGCACGTCTATCCTGCTGTCAAGACGGAATTGGGGGTTCTCTGCTTTGTGGGGTTTGACTGGGGAGAGGTTTGTTGCTGCCCCCATGCACAAAAGTGTACGTCGATTTTATTTTCAGTGGCATAGTGTGGACGATTATCATTAAGTCATCGTTAATCTTGCACTGATTTAAGAGATGCTTGGGAGTCAACGGTTTTTAATCTCCTCACCTGTTTCAAGGTGATGCTGGTGGACCCCAAGAGGTCTGTGATCTTTGGTGAACCCATCCTTTAATCCCTGTGATTTGTCTGAGCCGCCTTTCCTCCTCTTTTTGTTGCGGAACAAACTCCTCTTTCCCCTGGAATTTCTTGGGTTCAATCTGATGTCATTTTAGATTTGTAGGTATTCCCTCTGTATCGACAGCTGACATAAGCTTAATAATGTGTCTTCCCATAACCTTCGACCTACTGTAGACCACCTCATTAATCAGAGATTAAAAATACTTAGCCTGATATTGCTCTTACACTCTCCTCCCAGCTCAAGAATTTAGCAAACATTCGGGCCAGATGGGCCAAAGATATGTTTTTGTGTAAATATGCACAAACTCTTTGAGTAAACTGATCTGATTATTTTTGTTTGTACATGTACATAGACCTTCATGTAACATCATTTAATGCATGTTAATAACTAAGTTGTTATCATGCTACGAAAGTTTGTCCCAATAACAGTTCTACAAGAAGTAGAACAACCAATTTAATGATAGTTACTCCTTACCTAGTAACTGTTCATATGTAAGATTAGAACATATTGTCGAACAGACCCAAAGGTACGGTATTCCAGTCATGTGTACCATGTAATTAATGCTAGTAGTCAATCAAACCCTCAGAAATTTGGACCATGTGTGCTGGGAAGGATTCATTTTCCAAGTGTTCTAAAATTTCATGCAAACATTCCCTATGAGAATGACACTACATCATTGGTGAAAACATGGACGGTGAAAACAACTACTCATTTCTTTATTTTAGTTAACTTCAATAGGGAATGTGATTGATTGATAGTATTTGCTGCATAGATTAGAAGTGGCCAACTTGAAAATGTATTTTGATATTTGCACAATGTAAAAATCCAGAGTTCAAGCAAATGTCAGGTGACCCATTACCCATCAAAGAATTTAGATGTGATTTGTGCCATGTCATCTACGTGTATAGGGGATATGCACATAGTACCTGAATTATACTTGGAAGATTAGTTTGTGGTAAGCTGAAAATTTGACATTTTGTTACTATTACTTGTTATCCTAAAGATTTATCAAACCCTTCAATGGAGTATGATTAATATAAACTCTAAAAAAAAATAAGTCCCTTGAATTCCTTGATTTTTATCAAAGCTTAAATTTCGCAAGCATATTTGATATGGATTCACTTAATTTTAAGAGCATTTTGAAATACGATATTTTCTCTTTAAAGTATACATTATGTAGCAAATACTGGCTGTTTTTATCAGACATGTTCACTTTTATCTTATCACCCCCTCCTATTTCTATCTAGTTCCTGCCCTCACATCACCAAATCGCTATTTGGGTTTGGTATTACGTTCAGTATCAACTATGTGCATACATTGTGATAGTGATCTCATAATCCTATCAAAGTGTTTGAACAGCTTAGGCCCAAATGAACAGGTAATCTTCATAAAAGCTGCCAGCATTTTGACACCATTTTACCAAGTTCTGAAAACTGCAGGGAATAGTTAATCGTAGTTCTTTTTTCTTCCTTTCTTGAGGCATAAGGAGTGTGTCCATTGATGTGAAAGAAGGTGAATTGAGTGTCAAATAAATATCTTTTACCTTTAATCCTGTTTTGGGAGTTGGGGAGCTGTGGGGTGGGTGTTCTTGGGCTGATGATAGTAAAGCTGTGGTAAGATGTGAGTTATTGAACAGACAAGTTATGTTGGAGGTGAAGGGGAGGGGGGGCAGGGGCATTTCATTTGGAATATTTGTTTTCTCTAATTTAATTTTTCTGAAGTTATTGGGTCTTTTAAAGGTATTGGCCTAACATTTACCACAGTTAAAAAAAATCCTGAGTCGCATGATTCCCATGCTACAGTGCTTTGATGAGGTCTAAAAATGAAGCCTGAAAAATTGTATTTCAAAATGATTATTTAGTGCTTTAAAAAATCGTTGAAAAATCGATAAGCTGACCAGATTCACTTGCCCATTTCCTCCCATAGACTTACTGTGCGTACACCTAGGTTAATAAAACTCGCCCCGAGTTTTATTGTTTATTCATGTATAACTTGCCATTGGCAGTGTAACTTTCCAAACTTTTGTATTCTAGGGTGTTTATTTGTCCAAATGAACACTACTATGTAGCTCAGATATCAAAGTTTGACAATTTTTTTAATTGAAGCTCCACAATATTAGCCTATCACTTTAATGGGACTCTTTTGTTACATCAAGTTTTTGGTATGAAATGACTTGATGCTGAAATTTCAACAACTGCTTTCAAGCCTTCAGGCTACATGTACATAAACAATTCAGATATTGTCATTGGATTGGAGGTAAAGCATTTAAAAACAAAGCTAAATCTTGGGGGGGGGGGGGAAGCATCATTTTCTTTCAGACACGTAAAAATAATGCGTTCAATATCACAAAAAGCGTTTAATTGGATTCTGACAATGGGTATGTTGTGCCTAGTTTGGCTTTTAAATGTAGGCCCTATTTGCTTATGAGGGTCAAATTTGTTTTCTTTGCTCTTCAGCACCAGTATAAAATAAAACCGTCTTGAACTGTGAATGACAAAATTACTGCAACATAACTGTTTTTACTGCAATTCCCTTTGCCCTTTTCAATTCATGACCTCCCTCTCTAGTAAATACCAGTGTAAGAAATACAAAGGGTGCTTAGTTTAGAATGTTACTGCCCAAGGGCGTTTCTTTCAACAAAAGTTGAAAATCAAATTCATAGAACACATTTGTGACTGAGATTCAGCAGATTTAGATTTTGTTTGGTGTTTCTTCGCTCACCTGAATTTTTTTAAGTGTACAGTATGTGTGTATACAACTGTGCCACAATGTAAATTATAATCACTGTTAGGAGGGTAACAAATCACAATATAACAAATGATAAAAATAGCAATAGTTGTGCTGTCATAGTATTGCAGTGATTTGATTGACAGTATGGAAATGGAAATTCTTTTGAACATCATACCATGGAGGTGTCCTTGGTCATAAACACTAGAAATCAATTCATGTGCATGGATCAAAAAACCTATCGAAAGCTTTCAGTTTATAGATTGCCGTTTTGAGATTTTTGAAAAATAACTTCATACACATAGGAGTCTGAGCCTTAAATCTATTACTCACATTTGTTAAAAAAGATCAGATAACAAAATTCTTGACATGGATTGCCCTTTACTTTTGAAACCCTCTCATAACATCTTTTGATAACCTGCTTATAAGTGCCACAAGTTCAAACATGATAATACACTCACATCAAATGCAGGTGGGAAATGCACTCATTCACTGACTGTGGCAGGTTTTCTTGTATACTTAGCACTGACCTCTTGGGGGTTTAAAGACACAGCAACCTCTTGTTCTCCCTGTGTATTTTAGCTCCTAGGTCATAAAGTCCCTGATTTGAAGACTGAGGAAAAAAACAGTAAAAGGGGGGGGGGGTTGCAATCAATATTGTTAATCCAGGAATAGAAACCTTACCACAGGTCACAAATGAGTCTAGACCATTTCCACATTTGATTTCAGATAAATGCATCTCACTTTGGAAACCTATCAAAGTATGGATGATAAACATTAACATGACAACAGACTGAAGTGACATCACTCCAAAAGAATGTTTCCTTTGTTATGTTTGTGGTCTCGGAAAAACTTATTTTGATTTTTGTCATCAAGGGGTACTACTCGGGAGTAGCTGTTGTGCCAAAGGGTTTATTTTCTACCAGTCTCTTGTAATAATGCACCGCTGTGTGACTTTGAATATATCTCGGTTATTATCAGGATAATTGTGATGTTAATATTGTGGTAAAGGGAGGTCATTTTGTGCCCATTAAAGTAGCCAGATAATATGGGTTGCAATATACAGCTTTTGAAAGTCGGGGAAAATACTTCCTTCTTAAGAAAAAAAGAGGGTTTCCTGAATTGAATACTATTGAAATAAAGCATTAGTAATACTTTTAGCTACCCTACTAGTACTATATGCATCCTAATAAAAGCTTTATGCAAGATATTCAAATATTCATAATGTGTGATCATATAACCTTTGACAGTTGACCTACAGTTCAAATTGTCCTCCATGTCCTGCCTCCTGATTTATCTTTAAATAAATTACTTTACTGCATTTTCTTGCGTCATACACAACACATGCATTATTGTGGTAATATGCATGTGATCTGTTTGTCTTAAGTAGTGGTACTTAAGTCAAATTTAGTCCAGCCACACACATTGCCCATCTGCTTTTGTTTGAAGTATTCATGTGATGTACTTTTGCTGTGCCCCGCCCCAACCTGATATATGGATGTAAATCTATGCCAGAATGGTCTAGTTAAGAAGTTATGTCATTTATGTGTACATTTAAATCTCCCATATCCTGTTTTAAAAGACATTAAAGCAGTTAAGAGGGAGTCTTTAAGATCTGTGGGATTTACCTCCATGAAAGCTGGGTTCCAGTATCTTGATAATGTGAGGCATTTTCATCACCAGAATAATGGTGTCTATTGATAGCCTGTGCCATCCAGCTGCCCTGACCCATATTTTGGGAGTAAGACTATTAATCAACAAGCATCCTTCCTTGCTAAGTTGAAGTGAAATATAATTTCTGTCAAAGTCATTACTGGAAATCTCGTGGGAGCTGTTTGCCAGTTGATTGAGGAAAACACACAGAAAAGGGTGTGTCCTGCATTTCTGTCAGGGAGCTCTCTCAAACTGAGTGTATTCAGTGTGAAAATCAAGAGATGTAGGTCCCTAAAAAGAAAAAAATGTTTCCCACAGTTTGCAAAATTATTTATAAACACAAATGACAAATCTCTACTTTATGGAAAAACAAAGATTTTGTAACTTCACAGATTTGCAATCAGTCTTGAAATATATTGTAATGATACAGTGCTGTAAGAGCAAGGGACTGACATGCTCATTACATTGAAAAATGTCATGGTACATGTACTTAAAATGGTTTTGGACATGACAATGCATTATGGCAAATTTGACAAGTTTTACTTATCTCTTGGTTTAAATCACTAGTAATTGGGAGTAATAAGCCAAATCGATAAATATAGGACAAATTAAATTTCTATGTAATTGCTAATTAATTTGTCTGCATACATGTAGCTTAGTGAGTAGTAGTCCACTATCCTTCCTGTTTACACCTTGCAAGTGGTAAATAATTTAAAGTCTGTCAAAATTTGTCTTAAAGATTTTTGTTTCCAATCAAGCTCAGTAAGGAGTCAAGGACCTGTATTAACTTAATCTGCCAGCAAAGAATCATTCATCTGTCTATCGCTTTTGTTCATGGGTAAATACACTTCTCCTTTACAAAGTATTAGACACTGAAATCATACCATTATCAAGTGGGCAAACTAATTAAAAGGGAAAGAAAACATACAAACTATACTAATTCTTGCCATTTCCTGATATTCAGCAGGAAGATGGGGATTACTTATACATATTTACATCTAGGCTTTGATAAGTATCTGTTGGTAATGATCTTTACCTCAACTTCCAAGTATATTCATGACTTGATCCACCCTTGTTTATATTGTGTCTGGCCCTTCCAGTGACACATTAGTGTAATGCTATTGTGTCTCTGATAACATTCCCCCCCCCCCCTTAGCTCACAAAGTTAAGATTATGTGCATAGCCAGCCTAGTGTACCTTTATGATTTTCTTGCCCTGCATGGATCTGTAATGAGTATCATTTGTACAGTAGTTTATACAGTGCCTCAGCTATTCACAATATCAACAATTACCCAGAAACTACCATAATATTGGGAATTTGTGATAAATAGCCTGACTTGCCAACCTGCAATTCCGACTGCCACAGCCACTACCAGGACAATAGTTAATGAGCAGCAAGAAAAACAAGTTGTGGTTTCCTTGTGACGCTGTGACCTGTACAAAAATTCTTACTCCGTCTTGTTGAAGATTATTATTACTATTATTGTTATCATTAGCTCTAATGCTCAGTGTTCCCCAAACTCTCAAAATATTATGATTTTGACTTCTACAATGCAGATCATGGATGCTTCAATTTGGGATTTGTTGATGAAACCCATTTGCCAGATACTTGTGTGCTTTTCCAGCTGTATTGCTAGTCAAAGTGATCTCTATGAGCATGTTTATCCTGTCTTTTTGGGGGTGTAATCCATTCATTTCGCAGATTCCACATGGATAAAAGCAAGCTGAAAGAAACTGCGATGCAAGTAAATTGCTGAAATTGGGATTTATGGAGCATTACAAAAATTGCCACAGCTTTGCAAGTGGTTAGACTGAAAGATTACGAAAGAACCTTCACTTGAATACTATAGGTTGGTTCAGTAATCAAAACAAAATATCACCTTTTTTCTCATTTTCTGTAATGTGTAACTTTCCAGGATAAAAGTCTTTGAAGAAATTGGGACATTTTGTGGGCCCACATGCAAAGTACATGTAACTAGCATAAATTAAACAAGGGACCAACATAGAGGTACCCACAAAGTTAAAATCATGAATACTGAATAGAAATTGGTGGGCAGTATTCATATTGCATAGTATTTTGCAAACCCCATAGTCTACTTATATGTTAAGCTGCAGTTTGCGATTATTTATCTGATGGGTCATGGCCCGAGATTTGAGCAAACACTGTCATCCGAAATACACACAATTCCCAGACAGATCGCTACACAAAACTGAATATGGTATTGGCAGATGAAATATATTCAATATTTGGATTAGGAGGATGGGGATATGTAACTTGTAATGTTTGCATAGGTATCAAAGAACATAATTGGAAGTGTTGGTCCGAACAAACGATGCTGCTTTTGTGTATTGCACATCCGAGTGATGGGACGCTCACACAGTAGGACTATGACGTGCAAAATGAATTTGTGCTATTTATTTTTCAAGTTTTTAAAATGTGATCTGACTTTGCTCCCTGGGAAACTCGTAATCTGGTGTGATTAGATAAATCAGGATAGTAAATAAAAAATCTAAACAAGTCAAATATCTGTACAATTGCATCGTCAAATATGATCATTCTATATCAGAGTGTATAATTGTTACAATATTTCAGTGCAGGCCCGATAGCCTTGATTTAAATGGTATTTGACAGTCTGGTTTTGTTGTGTCTTGTAGAGTACTAGTCCCTGTAATAATCGTAATAATCACTACAGTATGACGGGCTTTAAAATCGGCAATGGCAAGCGTATGTTGACACCTGTAGCTTGCTAACCGAGAAACAATTTGATTCAAATGTGGCCTTGGCCAAATGCGTCGGGTCCATCAACAGAGAGCGCTAAAAGAATTTATCACGTGCAGAATTTCCTGCGCGGAATAATTGGAAAGTTTGGGGTTTGTAACTGGAACTAAAAATAACCCGACCGAAATTGAACAGGAACTTCATATTTATCCCAAAATAATGATGAAGGTGAGCTGCGTAGTTCAGTGGAAGTATTGAAATCTAAGAGAAGAGTTTTTAATGAATCGTTGCAAGTTATGAGACTGATATCCTTTCTTGCCAGACAACTCGGAGTGTCACTGTTGCACAGCGTGCTGAGAAAGGTTATTACATCAGTCAGCGGTACTCCACTTCTTGCCCAGGCATATGGAGTAGCTTAAAATTTCATATTGGCAATGGAGCGGGTCAAGCAGGAATTCCAAATTGATGTGTTCCACATGCCCAAGGGCACAAACTTTTTTTTTGGGGGGGGGGGGAGGGGGAGGGGAGGGGTGAAGAAATTATTAGTTGGAGATGTGGTCACTTTTAGGGTGGGATAGGATACCAAGAATAGAATATTTTAATATAAAAGAAAATCATCTGAAAAAATGGATTTTTCTACTTGTAAGGGCTTCCAACTTTCAGAAATATCATACATCACAATTGGGTGTTGTGATGATACAGTTTCAACTTGAATTTCTTGTTTGGGCTGGGGTTGGGGAGGGGGACTGATGTTTTAATTCAAAGACCTTGAACAAAGTGAATCAGTAATTTAGCCATTTAGGGTCGGCAGTGTGCAAAATTAGAAACGTGCCTGTGCCCAACTATTCAACAGTCTCAAAGATAATCAGAACCAAGGCTAATGTCAAAGTTTTCCTGCAATTTTGAGTCTCCTGTCTGGGTCAGACACGCATGAATTTGAAAGGAAAAAAAAACACAGGAAAAATTAATTGTAACAATTTGCAGTATAGCCAATAAAAGTAGGAGGAACAATAAATCAAACATGGAAAATATGGTGATAGCGCCATAGTGGGGTTCTTTGGTTACAAACCTAATGAAGAGAATATAAATTACACAAATTAAATCAAGCCACGGTCTGTGGAATGTGCCGATTTCGCCCTCTCCAGGCGACCTTTTTCCGCAAGTCATGAGTCTGGGTGCTGTAGGTTGCCTACTGTGCTATCGTTAGCCTTCTTCCTTTTCCTCCCCGGGATATCAAACTCTTGGTCAGGGTCATTCAAGACTTTAAAAAAGTCACTCTAGCCTTGGTTATTGATTATTACGACCAGATGATAACTTATCTAGATTCTTTCCAGTTACAAAATTTCTTTGGGCAAAGTCACCAGTCCTGTATTCAATTACCCTTTTTTGACGCTAGATATTGTGTTTTTTCTGTACTTTGTCATTTTTATGAAGGGGGAAGGGATGATTGCCTCTGGCATGTGTTATAACGAAAGTCGTAAGCATCAATGTGGGGCTAGTATGTAGACTAACTAGTATGTTACATTGGTACCAAATTAAAGTAGGTCTCGTGTTTTTATCAGTGTTATTGTCTGACCTTCACTCCGTGATCTTGACGTTTCGGCCACACCAAGGGCGATCTGTAGATCTGTAGACTTGCAGGTGGGTTTGGGTTGAAAATCTGAAATCAATTCAGAAATTACAACTGGAGTTACTTAACTCGTAAATTGCGCAAGCGGGAGGTGCACGTTTGCTACTGTGGCATCCACATATGAGGGCACTGCACTGCCAGATTATTCTGAGGCTCTATTTTCACTCATAACCAGCCCTGTTAAACAAATCTGTGCGGTTTAGGTATCGGAGAGGTTAATTGAGTGCCACCATCTACAACTGGTTGTATTTAAAAAATTGTTTTATTATATTGATTTCAATAGGATGGTATGCTAGGTTCTGCACCGCAGAGCAGGTCAGATATATGCTTGCCGATGAAACCTAAGCTTTTGTTTGCTGTTGAAAGGTAGGGGGTTTACGATTCGTGAAATGGATGGATGAAATTTTTGTGACAAATGTTACTCCCCGGTTCTCGTTACTGAAATACGCATTACAATTACGCACCTGCCTGTCATCCAGACGTATACGACACGGGATCGAATGCCTAATCCCGACTCTTTGGCACGTTAACTTTTTTCCGCGACCCAAAAGTCGTAAATAAGCCTTGACTTTTGCACGGCTGTGACTAAGAAGTCACACTCATGTGTATGTTGGGGAGGCTGTCTGTTATAGAGTGGTGATATGCTCCCGTCTTTCATCGGTTAATCCCCTATGGCTATGCTTGATAAAGGTAGCCAAAAAGAGAGAGATGGGGAAAAAACCCTCCCCAGTCAAGTTGAACCCCGTCTGCCCTTGTTGATGGCAGTGATTGCGAGTGATCAGAGATATAGGTGCTGTGACTAAACTTGGTAGCAACCCTAACATCGTGTTGTAGTTGCAAAAAGTTGTAGTACACCATGTGAAGATAGCAGGCTGCAGTAATGGTCACCCTCTCATAAGAACAAAAGAACAGATTGTTATTTTTATTTGAGGAAATGACAGCAAGATTAGGTTTAATTAATATTGATGAGTACAAATGAAGGATAAGAGTAAGCAATAATTTTCAAGTATTATAAAACAAAACTAATTGGTTTACTTTTGAACAGGAGTGGAATAATACATAAAGGGACAATTTCTATTTACAGACATTTCATACAGAATTCTATCCGCATTAGTAGACCTACATCTACATGTACCCTATTGGACAAACGTCATAAAATTTTCAAGCAGAATGGACTACTTTTGGGGGATGAGATATTATGGGTAGTGGTGTAGAGGAGGAGTTTTCACTTCATATGTTTGCATTTAAAAACGGAATTTGATCAGAAATGGGTGGAATGACAACGCAGCTTTGTTCTAAGCTCAGTCTTCTGGTGTGTGAAACTCAATCGGTAGTCAAATCCAACCTAATGCTCGCAGACTGATATCTGCTTACATTGAAGGAAGAAGTAGTACGCTTGCAGGTTTTTTTTTTCTGTCTCAAATCTCAATTCGCACTACTTGTTCAAATGCTTTGAGAAAGCTTTCAGTGAAATGCATTGTCATCGCTAGTTGGCTTGATTAATGTGAAATTTCGGTGAAGTCGTGTTTGAACATTTTATGTCAATGTTTCCTTCTTCTGCTTCATTTATAATTCTCCATGGAAAACCTTGTTGTGCATGGAGAGAGAAGATATCACATCTTAAATCCATAAAGAATAATTTCAACTAGAAGTAGATTAAACCATGACCAGTAAATACCGTTCATTGCATTTGGTATACACTAGTGACATACTAAAAACATTACAGGAATTTACAGCTGTATGCCAGAGCTTCACGAAAAAAGTGAAGAATAGTAATGAATTTGTGTGGGGAAAGAAAAAATAAATATATGCAATAAAGAACATGAATGTGACAGGTGGCCTCCCTGGGTTGGGAAAGATTTCAAAAACATTGATGCATGACATACTTTATCATGGATCCAAACAGAGATCAAGATATTATAGCCTACCCCTTTGACCCCAAACCAGGTGGAGAAAATATTGGCTTGTACATTGAGAGTAATGTTCCCTCTCTTTGAAGTACATATTTGTTTTCATTTGAGAGACTTTGCTTCAAAAATATTCATTTATGGATGGATGATAGGGATTAGATTGACAGTGTTGACTTGTACATGTGGAGAAGTTTCAAGTTTTCAGCGAAGGAAATGTTAGTTTGCTGTTGCAAGTTCATTGTTTAAGTGTAATGTGATTTAATGCTTGGTTCTGACAAATGTTTTATGGGGGATAACTGATAGGAAACATGTGGAGCACAAATGTCTGGAAAGCATGATCTTCATCTCGATTTCAGAAAATTCGCCAGGAATAAATCATGGATTTGCGAATGTTGTAAAGTGTAATGAGTAGGATGTATGATTCGGTTCGTGTTTCAGTTCGGAAGCCAGAAGTACTGGTTGGAATAATGATGAATTTACAGATGTTTTGACAAGTGGAGGCTCATGATGAAAGTGTGCTTCCAGTGACAAAGAGAGCCAGATGTAGGGAATACATGTGGAAACTATGATTTTTTTTGTTGTTGATAGGAATACTCTCTCCAACTAACATGCATAATAAACTTCCAAACAAATTGTAGTAGACAGAAAATTGATAAAGATAAAGAATGTTTGGGGCTTCTTTTGAGTAATGAACTATGATCAGAATGCTATAGCTTTGTCAGCTTTCTTGGCAAACTGTAGTTAAGGAAAAGTCAATTTTTTTTCTCTTTGCTATTTGTATACTAATAAATCTCTCTTGAACTTGGCAGTCTGCATCTCGTCTGCGTGCTGTGGTTTGCTGACCTCCTCCTCCTGAGCATGCTTTCCTCCCGAAAAAATAAACAATACGGGAGTCAACTACATGAACCCTACTTTTGACGGAGTTGATTCAGGAGCTGTTAAATCTCCTAGGGTGAATCAGCGAGGGTTGATAACTCTGGTCCCCAGTGGAAATTGATGTCAAAGATGTTGGCTTTGGAAGTAAACGTCCACCTCAGTATCTCCCCCCCATCTCGTCATTTGGCAGAGATGTTGTGGTTGCCATGGTAATCATCAATGCTTGAGATGTCAACAGTGTTATGTAGAAATGGGGCAGTTAGTGTCAAGATCCTGCGGTGTGGCAAATTGACATTTTAGTTTGGAGTTTATCACTACGAGGATTGAGGAAGTGAAATTGGCAGGAAGAATATAAATTTGATAAACACAGGATTGTTGATTGGTGTTATTCTCTAAAATCATTTAAAATTAGATGGATGTTGAAAGGCTACCAACTTGGGTATGATGTATGTTGTTTATTTAAAAGTTATTTGTGTCCTTTCCGTCTGGTCTGCCTTATCCTACCAGGAAAACAAGAGTAGCGTGAATGACGGGGCAGGATATCGATGGGTTATGGAATTTCATTCCCCGGGACATTAACTTTCACCCCAGAATGATCTGTGACGTCTGTGGAGTGTTTGCGATACATGCATTTTCCAATGCGCATGCACTAACACACATGCTCAATTGTATGGTAGCTGTAATGTGATAAGAGACTTTTGCTAAATGTACAATGCACAAACCAACATGAAAGGAAGATTATTTCTATCATTGACACCAGTACGTGTGATTTGGATTACATTTGGGGTAACTGTAGAAGTTTGTTTAATTCTACTGCAATCAGAATACAGCCAGTTTCAACAGACTTCATGAACTAGTATGCAAGGCATACATGTAGATTGCTGTTACAAATTAACTGTTTGCTGTGATTTACATATAGACAGTTGTTTGTATTTATAATCTTGAAAGATATTGAGGCATTAAGCTGAAGTGATGGAAATATGTGCTGCCCTTTTTGTCTCAACTTATTAAACTTTTTGCTGTGACTTGTTCTATACAGACTTCAGACCAAGATATCTCATCCCCTGTCACAAACGGGTATCTGTGTCTTTACTCAAGAATCCTTTGTTACGGTTATAACCCCCATTTGCCTTTGACACAACATTTGTGGCAACAGAAGTGGCAAATCCTGTTTGTCTTTGTCTCATGTATAGACTGTTTTCCCAATCCTGTGTGAAGCAAACTGCAAGCACAGATGATGCTCACAGAATCATAACCAACGTGCAGTCTGGACGCTTAGACTAATTTTGGGTGTGTATGTTGCATAATGCGCATCACACTCAGCATGCCAGCCCTATGATATCTTAACATTAATCACGAGATGAGGAAACGTGGTATGGCATATGATGGCTATAATGTGCGGGTGGACGGTTGACGGCTGTGGCACGTGGCACACCCAGCTGTCCGTTTATCTTCGCTGACCATCCATCTCGTTAGTTTTTCTTAACAACAGCTGACAGTAACTGGACAGATACTGCTGTGCCTGATGTCTGTATCGTCCGAGATTTTTTTCCCGTTATCGTGGGTATAAGTTAATTTCAAACACAAGTTAGGTAAATAAATATTCAATTGTTCATGATACAATATACCAGTGTAACTAAATTTACACTCAAAGTTTGAAGTAAAAATTAAACCAAAAGAAATATACCAGTTAGCAAATTCACACTCTGAAAGTTTGAAGTAAACATTAAATCCAATTAGAAATTTAGAAACTACTGTAAGTCACTTAAATATCTCATAAACAAATCTTTAATGAAAAAGAGTCGAAGTAGCTTTATGGTATAATTTAATTTTTTCTTGCTGAGAAGTGTTCATTTCATTTTAATAGCCAAATTCATAGTCAAAAAGGAAGACCATTAAAGTGAGTTTGTGACCAATCCACTTAGTGTTGGATATGAACATTAACAGCTACTTGTTTGTCTCAGACTCTATGATCTATCAGCTGTTTCCGTTTTGAGTCCCTGAAGAATGTAGTACGAGGTGGCTAAATGAGCTAATAATTAATACTTCCCATGGTTCGGTCTTGTCCTGTCGTGAGGAGAAAACACAATCGCGGAGGTTTTTCGGTTTGATGTGACAACGGCCAGACATCCTCCAAACCATCCAGACATGTGTGGGATAATGTAATAATTCGCCGCTTTCTTTGGGAGGAAATTTGGTAGAAGTAAGATAGCAACACGAGATGAAATGGCAACAACAAGGATCCCACGATTGTGGAGGTGAAACGGACTTTTTGCCCGTTTCTTTCCATGCAGGGGCACATTGTCTATACAAGGAGATAGGCCTACCTACATATATCTCAGCAGCTTAGATGTATAGTATATGTAGGAACAAATGAAATATTGTAACATTGAAAATGGTCAAGATAATATAGGCCTACAACATGAAGGAAAATTGATTATGTGGGAATATTAGGCCTACATTAATTGTTGAATAGGATATGTGTGTTTGTGGGTGGGGTCAAGTGTAGTACAGGAAAAAAATTAGTCTCATATTGAAGTGAAATATTTAGTGACTTTTTAATCTGCCCAATGTCTGTGACAAACTGTCCCTTGTGTCTGTATCAGTGACTGATGTGTCACAAATTATGAATTCAGGAATCAGGAAAAGAGATACTTGATACAAAAGTCTGTCTTTCTCTAATGAAATCCCCCCCCCCCAAACAAACGAATAAGAGAAAAGTTAATGATTAAATAGGGACATTTGGGATATGGGGAAGATACAGCATGGAAGATGATGGCGTGTGATCTCATGACCCTACAGGAAATAGCAGTTGTTTCATATTACACAAATACCACACCCCACTTAGAGCATTTGGACTGAAGAACATGACTTGTATCATACATGTATGTGTGTGATGTGCTTCAAATTTAGCATGGATTTCTGGGTCAGTCAGAGATGTCGTCATATGAATTACTTTCAGCAAGAAGAAAGGAAAAGCTGTAATTGAAAAACCGTGCAGTAGTTTTTGAGTAACGAGGTCTTCTGCTTTACAGTGCAGTGTGTGCCAGTAAATCATGTAACAAATGTGAATAGATGTTAGCGGTAAATGTTAACATGAGATTCAGGCATATGTTCAAATACAATGCAACTCCAAGTTAAAGGTAGTGTAGGAGTAGACCCCAATTACACCACTTAACAGAGGGGTCCTAAAAGGGGTCGTAGTATGGTTATATGAAGGTCAACCGGAGAAGGTGACAGAAAAATAGGCCAGAAAGCGCCCCCCCCCCCCAAAAAAAAACCCAACAAATTCTTGTCGGACCATTTCCACAGGTGGTTTGACTCTGTTCCGAGACCCGATTCTAAATCTGAAACTGGTCCAGCCAACGCAGGAAATTACGTAATGACCTTTTGAAGGAGCGCCCCTGTTTCTAAACAGCTGGATAGCCACAGAGAGTGCTAGGATTAGAGATAGGAGGGAGTGAAAAGCCCCTTTCCCTGGTTCAGAGAGAGGTACAAGAGTTCTGAGCTAAATGCGTCCATAGTACATGACCGCAACGCTGAAAGTTCAATGTCCTTTCTGTGACCAGGTATGGTCCATTCTGACACTGTTGTGGAAATGCTCTTGTCAATGTGAATGGACCTTTGTAATCACTGCAACGTCTAGACAACTCATTTAATTTAAATAGCTCACAATTTTACTATTCCTTTTCTCAGTTACCTTATTTCCATGTACAATTGCAACAAATTATGCCAACCGGGCTGAAGTGAAATCAGTAGTGCATTTTAATGTTTCTCTTAGATGATTTTTCAGTTTTACATGGAAGAAATCAAAAGTGAAACTTTTACTGAAAACTTTAAGGAAAGGGGGGGGGGGTGCCTTGCTGGAAGTAATCTTAAGGTTCAACGTAGTGGACAAAGTTGAAACTTTACCAAAATCTAAGTTATTTCATATTAAAATGAGGTCCTGAACTGGTAAGACACTAATTTCTTTATAAGGGATTATCATTGAAACAATGCCAAAACGTCAGGAAGTGGCTAACTTTTTGTCTGAGTAATTGCTGAAATTTTGGAGATGTATTTTGAAAAAAACCTAACATTAGTTTTCAGGACATTGAGTCATGGCGTGAGTACATAAATGTCATCACGGATTCATCGCACGATTGTTGTATTAAATTTAATTACCAAAACCCAGCAGTGTGCACATTAATCCTGGTATGGGAGATAGAACTGATAGATATCGTGCAACATTGGAGAATATACACAAGCGGATGTTTTAATGATTTAATGTTTCATAATTAAACATGTTCATATTTATCAATTCCTTAAATGTTGATGGGTAAATATGTTCATTGTCAACACAGGTAAACATGTTTGTAGAGGAGAAAAATCACATTTTGCTGGGTGATCCAAAAAGAGTTTGACACGCGATTTACTTTATTACGTTCCCTTGAGGGATTTGCACGAAAAGATCATACAAGCTTTTGCATTGTCAGTCGGATGTTGAGCTCGGGTCAGCGAGATGTATGACTTAGCCCTTGTCTGGTGTTAGTCACCCTATCTGGCAGGGTGCTGCATATTAAAGGTACACAAATTTTAATTCGATAACCTCGGGCTCATGAAGGTCTCAGGAAGACCTCGTTAGTGACATTCACGTTCCCCTCATTCCAGTTTTGCAAAATTTATGTCAGGTGAGGTAAAGGAATTTTTACGTCTGAATGACTGAGCTGGGGGGGGGGGAGGTTTCCAAGGGTTTAAGCATATTTTTTTAGCACTCCCTCTAGGTTTGCATAGACTACAGACAAGACTGGAATGTAATTCTATTCTAAGTTGTATTAACCAGTGACCCCCAGGGACTTGGCTTTCCCCTGAACTCCTGTCCTGAAATAAACCCGGAATCTCAAATTCAAAGAAAAGAAACTTCCATGTTTTGATCTGATGGAGCAAGTGACGTACATCTTGAACACAAAGGTAGTTCCACATTCATAAATCAGTATATAATTGGCTATCCTGCTTGGTCTGTGTGATATCATTTGCTTTCTGAGGGATGAAAAGTACAAGTAGAAGACAACAGAATGGAATGTTCAAGAAGTGGGGGTAGATTCCTATACTTTGACCAGACTTTGATTTATGTGGCCATTTATGAAAGTAATTTGAGAGAGTTCATGTGTGTCAAGATGAGGAGATATGCATGGGAGAATGTATGTATGAGTGTGTATACATGTGTGAGTGTTTTATGAGTGTTCACCTTTGTGTATTCAAAGCATAATACACATGTGTTTCCAGTGATTAAATGTGTGATTATATTTTATGTAAATGTGCAAGTTACATTGTCTCTGAGTAGGATGTTAAAAACACAAAAACACAAGTATATTGTGCATGATCTTTTGAAATCTGCATTTCACATACAGTCAATCCACATTGTCCTCTTTGGTCTTTCGTCTCTGGGATGTCTAGTACATACAGATGAACATTTTCCAAGGGGACAGGTGCATTACAAGAATATGGTATGGTCATCTTTGTAGGTGGTCAGTGAATAACCAGCGAAAGTGACCCACCACATCTTTTTAATGACTTCACATCATGTACTATGTTCAATGTCTAACCATCTCTTTATTGTTACTTTCTCTTCTGTTTTATGACAGATGATATCAACAACATGTACATCCAGTATGTGATCTACAACAACGTGAATGCGACCAGTGACACCTTCTTCGTGGGAATCCGTGATTCAGGTAAATGGTCCCTCCCAGAAATAAAATTCTTTAAATTTCTTCACCTTTAAAGCAAATAATTAACTAAATGATAAACATAATGACTAAA
>JZLH01S0395161.1:1455-21073 GCA_001188425.1 Eucidaris tribuloides | reverse complement strand
CTGTGTGTGTGTGTGTGTGTGTGTGTGTGTGTGTGTGTGTGTGTGTGTGTGTGTGTTGTTTGTTTGTTGTGTTGTTGTGTGTGTGTGTTGTGTGTGTGTGTGTGTGTGTGTGTGTGTGTGTGTGTGTGTGTGTGTGTGTGTGTGTGTGTGTGTGTGTGTGTGTGTGTGTGAGTGTGCTACGTGATTAGTAGTGTTTTTATAGTCATATCACAATTATACTGTTGTGTGTGTACATTGCTATCTACAGGAATTGGGGCACTGTACGAAATCCCTTCAGGGATACTAACTATTAAACCAGTACGGGAAGATATGGATCTACCAAGGGATATATGTTTGCACGTTCAAATTCACGTCGGCGGATTTCATCATCAGAACGATACCTGTTTACTTCCGGGTCATAGCATACCCACAAGGAATGGCTTCAAAGAAGGTCACCTTTGGTTGATCAGCTGTGGACGTAATGTTTGCAGTAAAGCATCTCGGATTAAGTTTGTGCACAGTTCAGTGGGTCAGTAACATATTAAGACTATTAGTAGTTAAATTACCGCTGAGCTACTGCTGATGCTGCTACTCTTACTACTACTACTACTACTACTACTACTACTATTTCTGTTAGAATAAGAAGATGATGAAAACGTAATAGTATTCGAAGTAGAAGTAGTATGAGCAATAAGTAGTAGTAGTAGTAGCAGTGGTAGAAGTAGTAGTGGTAGTAGTAGTAGTCATAGTAGTAGTAGTAGTAGTAGTATAGTGGTAGTAGTATAGTAGTAGTCAGGGGCGGCGCCATTGTAGAATCGAAAATCCAGTTGGGAAAATTTTGCCCGCCCCCAAAATCCATTCCAATCCAAATATTATCCGACAAGCGGAGGGGAGGGGGGGGGGGGGAGGGGGCCTACAACGACCTTAACGATTTTTTTTTTTGCCCGCCACAAAAATGATAACCAAATTTACAACAATGGTTGGGGGGGGGGGTCAAATTTTCAAAAGACGGTATATAATCACAATTTCATAACTTTGATATAATAGGTGGCGGTCGCCCCTTGCCATCTTATGACGCAGCCAGGAGCGCACAGTGGGCCAGAATGGCTCCAAAGTGCGACAAAATTCATATTCACTGATTTCACGAAAAATGTTGCTGAAATAAAGGGTTTTAGGGTATTGAAACCCGTAGAGTCCAAATGAAATATTTTCAAACACCTATGACGTCATCAAATTACCGATATCTGATTGGCTACCAAAATGCAATGAGGAATAGTATAATTCTCATGTTGTCATGTCGCTTGAATGATGGGTGTAGGGGTAATCAGACCCGTACAATCCAGTGAAAATATTTTCACACACCTGTGACGTCACTAAAATATGGGTTTCTGATTGGTTGTCCAAATACATGGGGATAACATGTTTCTCCTGTTTTCATGTTGCTTATAATTATGATAGGTCTAGGAGTGATTAGACTAAGAATCCAATGAAAATATTTTCAAACGCATATGACGTCATTGACATACCAGTTTCTGATTGGCTGCCCAAATCCAATGAGAAATAACATATTTGTCATGTTCTCGTGTTGCTGAAGTAATGGGTCTAAGAGTAATCAGACCCATTGAGTAAAACACAAATATTTTCAAACACTTATGATGTCATTTAAATGCCAATTTCTGATTGCCTGCCAAATTTTAATGATATTGATATCCGTTGGAGAGACATGGAACACTGAGAAATATTTCATTATTGATGAAATGACAGCTTCCATTTTCAAAAATATTTTTGAAACATTTTGATTTAAAAAACAAGGAAAAACAAGATTGAATGCACCTTAATTAGTCAATTTCATTTCAACGACAATAATTTCAGCGAATGCGGACTGTAAACTCCATTAAAACGTTAGCATGTCTAGAAATTTCAGGATTTTAACAAATAATACCAGATTGTCACAAATTTGGAAAAAGGAATAATAATGGAATAAGGGTTTTCAGCAAATGAAACCAGCCCCATAAAACTTGTTTACTTCTTATCAGCCTTTGAAACCTTGCCGTGTCGGATCAATGTCACGCGTCCCACGCGTCGTAATTCATCAAGTGCGAATCTTTCAGCAATTTCTGGGTCAATGCAACAAGGAAAATCGAAAATTGAAGTGGTAATCCACGGAAACTAAACATAGTTAGTCCATATTTTAATGAAGTAGTCTATAATGTATTATAAAATTGCGATTCGATCCATTTTCACCCCATTTATGCAGATAAATAACATATCAGGTATATAATTTAAGAACAATTTCCAATATTAACTTAAGAATTTTATGATATATTACCAGGGTTAATGCCTGAAACCTTGCCATGTGAGATTGTCACGCACCCCCACGCGCCGAATCGTATTAAGTGCGAATCGTTCAGCCGCACATACGAAAATAGATGCATTTTTTCGGTCAATGTAACAAGGAAAATCGGCTCTAACGTAACTTGCGGGTAGAGACGGGCAGGCGCGCCGGAACACTTTTAGTTTTGGAGGGGCAAAATCTCGATGGGGGCACATTTATCTTACAGTATAGGCCCTATGAGTTCCTCGGCGAGGGAGCGTAGCGACCGAACGGGGGGAGGGTGTGGGAGGGGGATACCCCCGTCCCACGGTAGGAACTTTTTGGAAATACGCATAGAAAAGACGCGATTCTAGGCATGGTAAATACAAATTTAAATGGTACACCATCTGAAAATTATTAGGGATAATCATTGTAGTCATTTTTTTTAAAATGATGTAGAGGAAGTATGTGAAAAACTGTAATTGGGTAGTCATACTTCCGAGGAAACGACGCGACCTGGGGTGTGTGACTGGATCCCCCTCCCACGATTGGAACTTTTTGAAAATATGCATAGATAGACCCCGGAAAAGACGTGATTCTAGGCATGGTTAACCCGTTGCCTCCGAGATTCTGAAAATCCCATAGAGTTAACACAGGACAGATCCGGTTCCCGTAGCCAACGGCGTGTTAATAATATTTTAAAGGTATATTTTATCAAGATATTGGAGATTGTGTAGACAGGTTTTGGTCAAAGCGTACAGGAGTATGTGACAAACTGTATTTATAGTCATACTATTGCGAGGGATATAGCCCTCCCACCAGGAAACTTTTTGAAAAATTACGATAGCAACGCGTTGTATTCTGAGGCATGTGAAATAATAATTTTACCGATATAGATTGGGGTAGCATACTTGCGAGGAGCGAATCAACCGAGGGGCTGGAGGGTGTGGGAGGGGGAGATACCCCTCCTTGGCAGGAAACTTTTTGAAAATAGCATAGAAAGATCGTGATGCAGGATGGTAAACAATACTTTTAAGGTATGGTGCCAGGTAAAAAGTCATGAGGTTAAAAATGTCAGGAGCTGTTAAAAATGTCAGACGAATTAATGTCAGAGGTAATAATGCCAGAGCTAAAATGTCAGACAGCTAAATGTCAGAGGTAATATGTCAGAGGTATAATGCCAGATAGGTAAAATGTCGATGGTAATGTCGAGGTAAAAATGTCAGAGATAATAATGTCAGAGGTAATAATGCCAGAGGTAAATGTCAGAGGTTATAATGTCGGAGGTAATAATACCAGAGGTAATAATGCCAGAGGTAAAAATGTCAGAGGTAAAAATGTCACAGGTAATAATGTCAGAAGTAATAATGCCAGAGGTAAAAATGTCAGAGGTAAAAATGTCAGAGGTAAAAATCTCAGAGGTAATAATGTCAGAGGTAATAATGCCAGAGGTAAAAATGTCAGAGGTAAAAATGTCAGAGGTAATAATGTCAGAGGTAATAATGCTAGAGGTAAAAATGTCAGAAAGATACCCTTTTTAAGTAAGCCTTTTGTTAAGAATAGGTCTGTGCCCTTTTAACCTGATTTTTTTTTGCGACTTTGATACCCTTTTCACTACACACGCGCATACATAGGCATAGGAGAGTTTTCAGGAGTGGGGGGGGGGGGGCTCCCGCTGTCACCAGTTTAGACAGTCCCAAAAGTCATTTGTTTGGTATTTTGCCGTCTTTTCACCGGCTCTTTTTGCGTAAATTGTTAAGCCTTTCTTTTCCTTCTCTCTTTGCTGTAACCCCCATTTTCAGTGCAACCGGGGATGAGAACAACCGTTTTTACGCATTTTTGTGTACAAGTATTGTGTCAATCTTGTAATAACATTGATCCCCGCGCGGGGTCCCTTGTCCCATAGACCACATACCGCATCGTGCAACCGACTATTAAACATGCTAGGTCTAGATACGAAACTCCTAAAAAAAGGTATTATACTTCCGATACATCACAATACGATCACCAATCACAGGCACTAGTCAGTATTCATGCAAACAGGGTACAAAATATTACGAGTCCATTCAGGTAAATGTTGGCAGGATTGGTACTATCAATGGTTTGTCAAGTACCTCTTTCTAACGTACCACCAGTAGCTGGTGTATAGCATTCGTTGAAAAAAAAAACACACACACGTTAGGGAGTTCCTTTTCACAATATTAAAGTGGAATGAAACCCAGACATCTTCCTGCATTCAGAGATTACAGAACAATACAAGAAGAAAATTAATGAAAGTTTGAACAAATTTGGTTGAACGGTTCAGGAGTTATGATTGTTCAAAGTTCATTTAATCCTTGTTATAGAGGATCCTTAAATTGACATCTCTACCAGCTTTTTAGATGATAGTGTGGATAACTATCCTATGGTGTTTTGTAACACAAATTTTTTCACTTGTTCTCTACTTTTTATCAAATATCTGATTTGCTCTTGCTTAATTGTTGTGCAAGTATGTCCTAGCAAAACTGATTCTACATGTTTTCCTGAAAGAATTTAGTTACTTTCTTAACTGACACTTCAGAAAACTGCAAATTATTAATAATTTGTGAACAGATCCAATAAAAAGTTCTCCGACACTTTCATCTGAAAAATGGGTAGAGTTGCCAATTTAAGGATCATCCATATCAAGGATTAAATAATCTTTGAACAATCATAACTCTTAAACCGTTCAACCAAATTTGCTCAAACTTTCACTAGTTTCCATTTTGTATTGTTCTGTACTCTTTGAATTCAGTAAGATGCCTGAATGGGTTTTATTCCCCTTTAATATATTTTAGAGCAGGATATTGCCATTTTACACGTTTAGCGGGAGGTTTTTCATATGGGTGATTTACATGCTCGGCGGGAGGAAGGGCGTGTTGGAACGGCGGGAAACGGTGGCGGAGTCCATCTCCCGCCATATGCGTGATACTCCCGTCAAATGCCAGAGGGTTTGCAACATTGTACACTGTAAAGGCTCCCATACACGATCAATGTGTTCGTTAATTGATTGATGTCAATTAATTGATATCAATTAATTGACGAAAAGGTGATTGTGTATGGGCGCATTAACACCTCACAGACCTTTGGCGTGGCACCAACATTTCGAACAAAGAATCTTGATCCTATGCTCTTACTGAAAAAGAAAAATAATAATTTTTGGAAATCTACAATTATGACCATAGGCCTGCGTCCATTAAAGCCAGAATTATAAAAAATAGTCTTGTTAAGTTTTCCCTTTACAAGTTTCGGGGAAACACCAGACCTGTCACTGCAGCTGTATAGATTCCTTTGGTTCAGTTATCAACATCAAAGGCTAACCGCTCCTACCACATTCCACAGAAGTGCGCGCTGTACAGTCTGACAGTATAGCTTGGCCCTCGTCTCCTTCGTATGGTCAGGGCTGCCCCATCAAAGATGGGGCGAGAGGGGGGGGCAGGGGGCTGCGCCCTATGTTTTCAAAGTAATGAAAATAAACGTGGATTTTTCGTTTTTCTAAACGTAAAAAATACAGATTTTTCCGGTTTTTATAAAACTTTAAAAAATTACAAATTTATATCGCGCTGCCTAATGGTTGCTAATTTGCATGGATATATTTTTTTTTCTTTTAGCGGGCTACAAATAGGTTCTTGAATCGTCGTCGGCCCCTGCCCCCGCGTGTCGGATGCTGTTGGCTGTAATTTGGCAGTAAAATGGCTGGCAAAAAAAAAAACAGGTTATTGCTTGTCGTCGGCCACACTGCCCCTCCCAGCCCCCCTACCGGTTTGGTCGGATGTGTGTTACTTGTAATGTGGGTAGTAAAAGTTGGGGGGGGGGGGGGCCGGGCAAAATATTCCCCGATATTTCGCCCCTCGTGAGATTTTACCCTGGCGCCGCCCCTGCACATAATCTATTTTTTGGAGTCGAATTCTGATGTTATGTCTGCTATGAAGTTCGGGTAGTAAATTTAAAGAGGATAATGGAGGTGATAACGTCTAATAAAGGTGGGGGTAAAACAAATTTTTGACGGTAATATGAAAAGTTTGAAGGAAAGTATAATACAAATTGGAAGTGTGTCCGAAGAACAGGAGGTTGCAAAGAAATGTGTTTATGTGCCTGTACTCCTATACATAAACTTAACGGGTACAGAAAACGATATAGTTTAATGACGACTTCATTCCTTTTTACTTGTGAGTTGTGGGATACCCAAAACAAAGGAAGGGAACAAAAGTGTGTGTGTCTGTACATGTACCGGTATGTGAGTTTCTGTAGTTTTATTCAACTGACATTTTTACCTCTGATATCACCTCTGACATTTTTAACCCTGACATAAATACCTCTGACATTTTTACCTCTGACATTGCCTCTGACATTTTTATCTCTGACATTTTTACCTCTGACATTGCCTCTGACATTTTTACCTCTGACATTTTTACCTCTGACATTATTACCTCTGACTATTATTACCTCTGACTATTTTTACCTCTGACTATTTTTACCTTTGACATTATTACCTCTGACATTATTACCTCTGACATTTTTACCTCTGACATTTTTACCTCTGACATTTTTACCTCTGACATTATTACCTCTGACATTTTTACCTCTGACATTTTTACCTCTGACATTATTACCTCTGACATTTTTACCTCTGGTCATTTTTACCTCTGGTCATTATTACCTCTGACATTTTTACTCTGACATTTTTACCTCTGTACATTATTACCTCTGACATTTTTACCTCTGACATTATTACCTCTGACATTTTTTACACTGAGCCATATTTTATAAATAGGGACTTGTCGTAAAAATAGAGTATAGCAGTCGCGTTAATAGAGCATTTTGAAACAAATTTCTAGAGAATTGAACATATAACCTATGAAAACTATTCATTTTACTTAGTACGAGCAAAGCGAGCGAGCGCTTCACAATGTATACAGATTTTCACGTCTAATCAATTAATTTTTGTATTACGCTATATTAAATAACAGACATCACATTTGTCATGCAATATCCTTTCAGAAACATTTATTTGTACATATTTATATGCGCGAACGACCCAAGCGAGAGCTCAGAATCATTGTAAATTTTCATTTCTCATGAAGGTATACGTACATGTAGATATGTCACAAGTAATGTGCGCTTATTAGCCAATATGTATTATTCTTCGAGCAATAGAGATATCATTTGCATTGGTGAGCCACATCCACTTTGCCATTCGGTTTAAGTCTGAAATGTATTCATCAAAAGCTTAAACGTGAGCGCATTGTTCGAGCATAAAAAATATTCTTATATTACTAGAAAACTTAGAAGAAAGGGGAAAATGAAAGGGTTTACTAACGGTATGTACACGGGGCACACTCGTCGAAGGACGAGAGGCCACCATATACACTAAATTTGCTTGGAAGTGTAAGTGCCCCGTTAGGGGCGAAAATTTTGCATTTTTCAGTTATGAAATTGACAATTTTTATACAAGAAAATTGCCTTTATTGCTCATTTTGGTCTTTTATAGTGTAATTGATTAATCATTTTTTACCTTTCAGGGGCATATGGGGGGGGGCAAAAACTCGTTTTGCCCCCCCCCACAATTTTATTGGGGGGGGGGGGGGGTCGAAGTGCCCCTCTGCACCCCCCGCTTCCGGCGCCAAATCTGGTATCAAATTAAAGCTTAGGCATCAGACAAAATGATGATGACAAAATTGAAGTAGTAATCCACGGAAATCTAAACATTTTTACTGGATTTATACGAAAACATGGATAATTAGCCCATTTTTTTCATTAAATTAGCCTATAATTTATGATTAAAATTGCAATTTGATCCATTTTTAACCCAATCATGCGGTAGAATAACATATCAGGAATATTTGGAAGCAAAAACTGTAAATATGTCTCATTTTGCAGGTGTCAGAGGCAAATTTACCCCCTTATTGTGCATTTCGAAAATAAATATTTTACTGGGGTATTCTTCAATGTATTATCTTTCAACAGGGCAAGAAAAAAATAAAAATAATTTAATCACCAAAAATGACCTTTGGTGCACTTTGGTTCCTCACTGGCTCACTGTGGGCCGGCGGAACGTATTTTTGTTTGGGGGGGGGGAGGGGGCAAAGCCAAAAAATGGCACTTATGTGTCAAAAGGGGCATTGGGCGCATGCAGATATTTTCACCTTCAGATTAGGTTTCTGCTTGAATTTACTGTTTTCGCGGCAATGAACCTTGCACAGATTTTTCTTGAAGTGGGGTTCCGATTATTATAACATTAAATGTATACACATAATTATTCCGCGAGCGAGCGTGCCGAGCGAGTGGTTTGAGAAAATTTAGAAATGTTCAGTTGGAAAACTCGCTCTGTGGTCTATTCTGGCGCTAATTTGAGCTCTGAATATTTTTTGAAGTGTTTTTAAAAAGATTGAGAACATCTGTCTAGATCACAGAGTTTTACTTGAAATAGCTGTTTCTTCGAGGTACCTGTAACTTGAGAAAAAACTTTTTTAAAGAGCATTTGTGATCATTAAAACATGCAATATATCTACTCCGCGAGCGAGCAGTTTGGAAACTTTGGAAATTTTAAATTGTAAAACTTGCTCTGTGGTCTATTCTGGCGCTAATTACAATTGTACAAATTACAAAAATTTTTGCAGTATGTTAAAAACATTAACAACGTATAGATCAAACGGATCCATAAAAATCAATGAGCAAACACTTTAAGGAGGGTAGAGATGATAAAACACGGTCGTCTCGTTATGAATTACACAGTCATGATGCACATTGCGAATCCGCAAAGTTCTGCTAAGGTAAATGGGGCATTTCTCTCCTTAAGAAGTGATTTTTCTTTGTTGAAGAGAAGAAAAGGCGACCGTTAGAAAGTTCCGTCACGAAAGACACTTTTTTATCGTTTGAAGAGCACATGAAATAGATCAATGTTTTCAAGGGAAAATATGGAGAGGGCCCAATTTTTGCCACCCCGAGGGCACTAGGACGAGAGGCCAAATGTCCCTTTTAGGCACATAATGTGCCTTTTCTTTAAATTTTTTCTCCTAAGTCTGCGATGTGCGTCAGGGGCAAAAATACATAGAATAAAAAATAACAAAAATAAAAGAAAATCTCCTTCAGTGACGAATGTGCTTACTTCAAAAAGCTTCCCCTTCAGTGAGTATGGGTACAAATAAAAAGGAGGCTTATTTAAGTTAGAAATATGGCATTATTTGCCTTTAAGTGAAATGGGGGGGGCAAGCAGAAGGAGGGCCTGATTTTACTACCGCATAAGGGCGTTAAGATGAGACACAATGTCCCTTTTCCTGCATAAAAAGTTCATTGAACATAATTTACCCCAAGAAAGAAAATGAATGAAACATAAAGAAAATATGACATCATAATAAAAGAGAATCACCTTCATTGAAGAAAAGAATAGATTAAAAAAGTGTCATTTCTCAAAGGGCATATTTCATTTTGAAAAAGGGCCATTTTTTTCTATCTGATTGTTTTTTGTTTTTTGTTTTTTTTTGTTTTTTTTTTGGGGGGGGGGGCAAGTGCCTGCCAGCCCCCCTGGTTTCGCCACCCTGGTAATATTAGTAGCAGCAGTGGTAGTAGTAGTAGAAGTAGTAGCAGAAGTAGTAGTAGTAGTAGTAGAAGTTGTAGTAGTAGTAGTGGTGGTGGTGGTAGTATAAGAAGTCGCAGAATTGGTAGTAGTGGTAGTAGCAGTAGTAGTAGAAGTATAAGTTGAAATATTGTTATCACTTCCATTGTTCCGTGACGAATGGTTTTGCTTTACATTTGTATCATTTGTATTATCCTATTCCATAGACAAGTGGCTCATTTTGCTTTGTGCGACGACCGGTACAGGAGGATTGCTGTTCATCGTTCTGATCACCTGCGTAGTATGTGTTTGGAAACGGAGACGTAAGCCTTGAAAATCATTTGTAGTAATATTATTTAAGACAACACTCAAGAGACACACCATTGACACCTAGAATAGCATTAATCAATGTCATCCGAGTATAGGAGGGGCGCATTCATATAAGGAGAGAAAAAAGAAGGCCCCCCCCCCAAAAAAAAAAAACCAACACACACACACACACACACACACACACACACACACACACACACACACACACACACACACACACACACACACACACACACAAGGTAGAATAAAATTTAGAGTATATGCTAGGCTCAAAGTTCAAAGCGGCTACCGACCGATTTATGACCTGTTCGGTCGCATGTTTAAATAATAGTCATCGCCCAACTTTTTGTGGAGAAGTTGAGGGAGCTGTAAGCCTCATCGATATCCATTCTGTGCCCTGTAGATTTCCTGTTGGTCGCTGATAGGCACAATCGAGGGAACTTCTCCGCAGTGACCGACTAATAACAAACTGATTCTCTGGAGGCCTTCCACCGGCCATCAGTCGATTTTTGAGAAATCGCCCAGTGGCCCGCCGGTTGTAGAGGCGTACTGGCGGTGGACCACTAGTTCCTCCAGGATGTTTTTTTTAATAGGGCATTGGGTAATTAACATATGGCTGCCCCCTGGCCAACAACAACCTTCTTTTTCCCTCTTCTCCTCTGGTATTCTTCCTTACTTTTGGTAATCTTATTCTATTTAAACTGTAATGGACTTTTGAAAACTTCGTACCAAAATCTAGCTCTCGTCTCTTGTGGAGCGCGATGATCTGAGGAGTGCCTCAGTGGTTACCAAGAAAACGCCCAATAGGCACCACTCCCATGCCGACAGATTTTGAACTCACCCGCCCAGTGTCTGACTGATTTGAAGGCCATTTTTTTTTTCAAATTGCGACCAGAACTTATACATTAGTTTACACCATTCAAACAGTACTTACATAGCCTCAAATTGATGGTCAATGTTTATTTATGATAGAGATGAATCACGGGTATTGGATGGACAGAAGACCATTTCCAAATGCTTTATACGTCCAGGAGCTCAGACTATCGGTACGCTTCTGGACCATTACGTGACTTTCTTCAGGAAAAAAGCCTTCCAAAACCCTTATTTAATCCATACAATCACGGCCTAACCTATGGTATCGAATCAACAAGTCAAATTAATCTGCCACTGTAGCGATAAAATGCAAGGACTGTGAAGAGAAACAACGCATAACTCCAAGAAGGTTTGACTAATTGGATAGAAAATCATCTTTTTTTTTATTCAAGGTAGCTTATAGCAGAACACTTCGGTATCGTGCCACTTTTAGGGGTTTTAAATGATATGGCTGAATCGGTTAAAAACAAGGTTTTTCTAAACGGCGTCGGTTCATTATACTCTGGACGTCACTTCTGTATGGTCAAAATAAGCTGCTATCAGACCTTCTTCTTCTTCTTCTTCTTCTTCTTCTCCTCCTTCTTCTTCTTCTTCTTCTTCTTCTTCTTCTTCTTCTCCTTCTTCTTCTTCTCCCTTTCCTCCTCAACCTATCCCTAGTAATAACATCTTTGCTAAAGTAATTTTAAGCCATACACCCGTTGTTACTGTTCATGTAGTTGAAGTTGAAGTAAAAGTTCTTGTTCCCGTAGCAACACTGTTATTTGCATTGCCTTTGTTCAGGGCGAAATGGAAGCCATAGACCAAGCAGGAATCGTCCTCTTCCACATCCTCCAGCACCCCGAGTAACCATGTCAACCATCGCATCACCTGCTGATACTAACATTGTAAGTACCACATCTAAAATTCTGAATGATACCGTATAACCCCAATAAAATTGCTGGCAGGAAATGCATTTGATATGCATGCCTACAAATTGAATATTGTGTGTAAGAAAAATAAAGTAACCTTTAGCAAATTAGCAAATTACAAATAATGTTAAATTTAAATTAAGATAAAGGGTTACAGACACCAAAAGATGTGAGGTAAACATATCTTAATTGGCTGATTCGTAGCGGGTTAGTGGATAGGTCAGTGCTTTTTGGAATAAGATATTCCCGGTTCGATTCCGTCCCGGCGTAATTTGACTTGAATACATCTCTCTATTCGCAAGTATAGTCAGTGGTAAATGCGGGATAAAATAATGTGACCTGTCACCACAATACCCTGATAAAGTCGCACATCATATAAAACATAACAATTGGTGAAAATGCTTTGGGTAAAAAATCTGAATATTTAAACTCTTTTAGTGTGTGAAGGTTATAAAACTTTCGATTTCTGGAGACACTCCAGTTTTATATTTTACATCCCAGTTACAATATTCCACACTTTTCATAGCTTTGGTGTGTGCGACTTTATCGAGGTATCGTGGTGACTGGTCACAAATATACTTCCAGCGTTTATTAGGTTACTTTGCGTATTAATCGTTGAAGTGTTAAGGAATATACGTATTTTTGTTTAGGCTTACTTTTCTAAGAAATTAGTCTTACTGCTCATCCCACTTATGCCTCCTGTCCCAGTGTTTAAATGTTTAAAGTAACTAAAATGTGATTATGAAAGCCTGTTCATCTGGTCGGGCAAGATAATGCCAAGCTCCATTTCTCTTTTTATTATAATTTAGTCATTACAAATAATGCCGAACACGTTTTACTTGTTAATCCAAGACGATAAACCACTAAAATTAGCACATATTACACATATAATTCAATTTATTTCTATGTCAATCACTGTATTTTTTGTGTTAACATCTAGGATGCAGCGGATGAAAAAGAGGTCTGGCGTGGACAGGAAGAGACCGACGCTGAACTGAGTGCTTACGATGTCATCGAAAACGTGAGTACTGACCCCGTACAACCAGTGCGGTCTCATTCACTCCATGACCTACCAGACAACGACGAAATCCCGGCGACCCTGGACCACGGTTATTTGCCAATGAGTCCAATCATCGATTCAAGTTTGAGAACTTACGTCACTCGAATTCATCACGTGGTGTACCAACATCCGAGAGTTGACGTCACAGAAAATGACAATGACCAGGATATTCCGCAGCATATGACACCCGGTAAGCACAAGATCGCCTCTATTTCGGAGGAGGAAAAAGGAGAACAGAGGGAAGAACAAGACGAAGGAAAGGAAGAAAAAGAAGAAAAAGAAGAAAAAGAAGAAAAAGAAGGAGAAGATGTAGAAGACAACAAAGAAGAGGAAGAAGTAAAAGAAGAAGAAAATGAAGAAGAAGAGAACGTAGAGGGAAAAGAAAAACTACAACAACAATGAAAGGAACAACTAAAACAGTAACAAAATAGCAGGAACATAAAAGACAAGAAGAAGAAAAAATATATAAGGATGAACAAGAAGAAAGCAAGAAGAAGAAATGATAAAGTGAAGAAAAAGAAGCAGATCATGATACACTGTAATTAGATCCAGTCAATGTCTCTCATCCTCTTTTAGAACGATTCGGGCGTATAACTGATATTAACTCTAAAGATTGTGTTATCAAGTTAGATAAGGTAATGAATTCAGCTGAACCATTTTGTTGTAAACCACGAGTCATCTGTATATTGGCTCCTTGTTAAATTTGTACACATGTAACTAGTCTAGATTCCAGTAGCCGACTGTTTCCACATGCTGAATCCGGTATAAAACTCAACAATTTGTGTACAGACCAGATAAAGGGCATGATTTTGTCTAAAAAATTATATCATCTTGTTCTTTACAACAGATGTTAAAATAATGCCAAGTGACTCTATTCTGGCTATTTTTGCAAGAAATAGTGGCGGCACCAGAATTAAAAAAAAACGGGGGGGGGGAAGGCAAAAAGAAGGTAAAAATTGGTCAAGAGGACAAAATTTGCTCTTGATCAATGTGACTAGCTAAAACAAAAGATTATTCTAATGCGGTGGGGGAGGCAAAGGCTTGTGGGTGTGAAGGGGGATGCCCCATGCCCTTGACCCCCTTGGTGACGCCACTGGGAATATATTCGGTGACTGTAGTGTATTTTTTTCTCAGACGTATTATGCGTGTTGTATCTCTGATGTTAACTTTTTTCTGTCTAATTTCGTACATCTACAGTTTGTTAACGTATCAAATGTGTATAATCAAATTCATCTGTGTATGAGAATAAAAATAAGATCATAAGTGCCTGTACCTAGTGAGTGTGATTTTGCGAATTATTTTTACCCCTGCTTTTTCTTGCATGGCCCCATCACAAGCGAGAGCAATATATGCTAGTTCTGAATTACAGATGTCAGACGTCAAATACAATGTAAAATACAAAACAGCAAATATATTTCGCGATTTAAATATCATACCGATATTAAATACAACACTCTGAAAACAGATGGATAAATATTACTGATGTAAGGACAAATGTAAAAATTACAAGACCCAGTCCTGATAAAAGGAGATATATTGTGAAAGTCCTTGTAGTGATCTCCTTAATACATGTAAACTAAAATGGCGTACTATGATAATTATGACATAGTAATGTACAAGTGATGAGCATAGTTGCGTCTTATCCCCAATACCCAAATAGAGAAGTATAGATTAAATTAACATGGAAACCTCTTTTTGGAAAATGTGCAAGCCCTTTATTTTTGCAATGAGCTGTTTTTCTTCTTACATCACTTCCATGTCTTGAGTAAGTCGTTTGTGTATAATGTTGAGACAAATAATGCGCAGGCATAGCTTTCATTACGTTCCTTACATTTGCCATTAACTTGAGAAAGTCTCATACACGCCTCCATCTCTTCATTTTATCACACATAATGCTAACATTTGCTTCCTGGACGACTATGCATGGGATCGGAGTACAGTGTATACACTAAAAGGAAATGACAAGACTGGCGGTAATCTTCAATTCTCACATTCACCTGAGCATCACGTATACTGTTTTAAGTTTCTAGTGTGAAATATTTATATTAATACATTTGTCTTTGTTCAGATAAAGCTATGACGGTGAAATTTGTTGTGTAGCTTTCAACTTCTGGAGGGGGGGGGGGCGGAAATTATCTCAATACTAATAAATTAAGGTTTGCTTCTCTTCAAGTAAACAAATTCAAGAAGAAAAAGGCCACCAGCTTGAATGTACACTCTAGTCAGTGTATTTGTATATGCTTCAACTTGTTTGGTTCTTGGGTATTTTTCCTTCTCACAATCATATCACTCTCATTTAAAAAACACATTTGGCATTGGATGGACAAACCGTGAAAAAAAGATTGTCAACAACCTGGCGTCAAAAAAGAGGTAATGACGCATAACAATATAAGTACTAATGAGACTCTCTTTCAATTTTCAAGTACAAACAACCTTGAAACTGCTTTGATGAAGCATAAATTACAATTGAAGGATATATAAATCATAACCGTATTGCAAAAAAAAATCTGCTTTCTTCAGTGACATTGATATTCAACCATTAAATTTCGAACCGCTTTCCAATAAAGGACATGTGTAATGAAGGTATTTTCTTTGTTTCACAACACTCATACTTAATCAAAGTACAGTGGCTTTACCTTTTCTCAGAAAACCACGCGACGTTTACTGT
Source organism: Eucidaris tribuloides (assembly GCA_001188425.1). Lineage (NCBI taxonomy): Eukaryota > Metazoa > Echinodermata > Echinoidea > Cidaroida > Cidaridae > Eucidaris > Eucidaris tribuloides. The sequence goes on along the minus strand of JZLH01S0395161.1, from coordinate 5,368 downwards.
TACCAAATCGAGAAGTATTTAGCCTCTACTTGCCATTGTCGCCTCTGCAAATTAAAAGTACAGGATTGCCAGTTTGGCGGTCTACTCGCAAAAAACAACAACAAATTTGGCGGTTTTTCACTACCTTTTGGAGGTATTTTGGCGGTTGGCAGGCACACCTAGAAAACAAAAGTCATTATTTAAGCTCATAAAATAATAGGGTAATCCACGGCAAAAACTTCTTCAAGCCGCCGCGGTAGAGGGTGCATAAGGAGCGGCGCCGAAAAAGGACTACTTCACGTGCAAACAATCTGACTGCGCTTTAACCAAAACCTGGGTGGGTGCAGGGGAAATGCTTTCATAGGTTGATTACAAGTACAACGTCAATTCTTACCACAGCTAGGCCACGCTACCCATATGCATCAAATCGTCGGCGTTCATCCGAACCGTCGAATAGCTATACGACAGTTTGATTGTCCGCGTCTCGAGCGAACGCGTTCAAACCAAACTGTCGTATCCATCATTCATAATACACGTAACATACGACAGTTCGGTTTGAACGCGCTCACTCGACACGCGGTCATTCAAACTGTCGTGTAGCGATACGACGGTTCGGATGAACGCCAACGAAATGTAAATTTGGCGATTTTCACCGATTTTGTCGGGTTGAGAAAAAACAACTGGTAACCGTGCAAACAAACTGTACTATAAAAAGTAGTTTTAGTCATTAAACATAAGCGTTGAGAAGGTGAGAGTAAAAACGTGTTAAGAAAATGTATGATTAGATAATTAACATTTCTTGTTTAGAAATTGGGAACTAATGTTTGGTGATCTTACACACAACACGTAATCCCTGAATACAGGGGCAGCATTAATTAGTTACACAATTGCAGCAAACGAAAACCATGACAGGCAATGGTTTATTATACAAAATACACTTGCATTGGCGTCATTGATCGATAATACCAATGATTGATTACAAAACGTATTTTGGCGGGCACTTTAATCGATTCCACTTTGATATGCCTGACTGACAAGCACCTCTATCGTCATGTATTAACCCATCGCCTCTGAAATCATGTGGTTGACACATAGTATATCCGGTGCCCGTAGCCAGTGGGTTTCATTATCGCTAAATAAAGTGCTAAGCTGCATGATTCTTACTTTAGCTGAAGATTGCACTATTTGGTGGCATGGATATATCCTTTATTGCTTAGAGAGGGAGTGATACCAGGATTGCAAACCAGAATTCGCTATAAATCGCAATAAACGTACCAGGGGATATTCATTCAACTACGACTGAGGGTCTGAGATACCAATTTTCTTGCTGATGCAAATTCTTGACCTAGCAGTAGAAAAGACAACTGTTTTGATTGTTTGAAAAACAAAGGGGTATTGTTCTAAAGCTGATTACGTCGACTTAAGAGTGAGGATAACATGACCAGACTGTTTCTTGTCATCATTTTGCTGTCAGCCCTTTACTTTATACAAGGTAAGTGAAATGAGATGTTAGCTTTTATTGTTTCCTTTATTCTTGCACTTTCCAGGAAGCATTAACAATTATTAATTTCCACGTAATTGTAAATTAGAGAATTTTACTCAGCCTACAAATAGTTCCTTCAGATTATCATGTTACTATTGTACTCACAATCTTAAAGACAAACTAATTTTCAATCAAATAAGTCAAACGTTGGTATCTGAGCTACATAAAATTGTTTGAATGAACAAATAAACACACTAAAGCACAAAACTTTGGACGTTATGTTGCCACAAGGAAGATATGCATGAATGAAAAATCACACATATCTCTTAATTGTAACACAGTACAGTAGATAGAATAAATGACAAGGACTAGGTAAACATGTACTACGCACTCCTTTCGAGCACTTAATAATTGTTTTGAAGTAATTTTTCATATCAGGCGTCCATTTTTAGACTGTATCACACACACACACACACACACACACACACACACACACACACACACACACACACACACACACACAACCAACACATCAATCATATAATATATAATATATATATATATATATATATATATCCTCCTCAAAAAAAGTTTGGACATTTGAGTTTGATCGTTATATCTCCCGCTTGTAGTAATAATCAATGCAAGCTTGGTATCATCGAAAGATTATTTAATTTTCTTTAAATGATATCGTCTTTAATATGATTATACAACCAGGGAAGGGCGGTGTCTTAAAATGTGGTGTAAAGTGTAAATTGAAAAGCTGCAAAATGACCAATGTTCGGTAAAACACCAAATTTTGTTGTTGATACGTGAAGTTTTCAATATCTCTTTGGTTGTTATGCACTCTATGTGAACATTGACATGGATTGAAAGAAAACACCTGCACAAGTAAGCAAAACAAACAACTAAAAGTGAAACAACCAAATAAACAAAGATGTATGGGCATTTAAAACCGAATAAAGGCATTAATCTCACAGACATCTCACCAATTAACACACAAAGTAATAAAAATAAGTGTCAGGGGCTTGATTTGCATGGATTTTCATGTTTAATCTTCCCATGGATCTTTGATTTCATCAATGTTCATTGATTTTTAATAAAATGATCAGAGTTCAGTATCGGGTGGAAGACCTACGACCTGCACCACCGCTGGCACCACTTCACACTGCTGTTGATGAGCTTGTGATTCGTTGTTGTGGGTTCGTATTCCACTCGTCAATCAGTAATTGACGCAAACCTGTCAATGTCGTTGATTTGTGACTCTCTTCCGTACAGCTCGGCCAAGTTGATCTCCACAAATGTTCAATGGGGTTGAGGTTTGGGCTGCATGCAGGCTAGTCCATTCTTTGATACCGCGCTTCTGAGAAAATCCATGAAATCAAGCTCCTGCACCTTTTTATACACTTTGTGGTGCTAATGTAGTGAAAGGGCCGTGAGATTAAATGTCTTATGTCCAGTTTTTAATGCCCATACATTTTTTTCACTTTTTTGTTGTTGCTGCTTGCTTATTTTGCAAGTGTTTCTTCAATCCATGTCAATGTTCACATTAAGCGTATAGCAACCAAAGAGATATTGGAAAACTCACTTATCAACAACAACACAACAATTTGGTGACTAACCGAACTTTGGTCATTTTGCAGCTTTTCAATTTACACTTTACACCACATTTTAAGATACTGCCCTTTCCCTGATGGCATAATCATAACAAGAGGTATTATTTTAAATAAATTAAGATAATATTTCCGATGATACCAAACTCGCATTGAATATTTCTACGGAACGGGAGATATAACCGACCAAACTCAGATTTCCAAACTTTTTTTGAGGAGTTAAAATATAATAAACTATATATATATATATAATAATTATATGATATATTAATATATATATATTATATAAAAAAAAAAAAAAAAAAAAAAAAAAAAAAAAAAAAATATAATATAAATATATATATTATATATATATAATATATATATATAATATATAATATATATAATAATATATACTATATATTTATTTATTTATGTTTTAAAAGACCCCGAAGGCATAAAACCACTTACTCGGCAGGAGAAGTGCCTTAACAAAACAGGTTAGCACACCACTCTCATACAGCAGTCAGGCGTGTGGCAAAGATTGTTAAAAACGCAAATGATTCGTTTCTGAATCAAGCTGCTAAAAAACACGTCTATATCCTGGCGCGGGACAGAATCACCGTACTAACCTGTTAAATGTCCTTGAACAGATGAAAGTCGCGTAGTGAAAGCGCGTTGCCAAGTATCAAGATGATAGTGACATCGCGCGAGCGCAAGTAACATCACAAATATAATATATATTAATTAAATATACTTATACCACCAGAGGATTAGGTTGTCAGAGTTTTTATTGTAGGAGAATATTATGGCTTTCAAAGTACTATAGTTATAGACTCCGATTCCTATTAACACACTG
>JZLH01S0395139.1:54844-65039 GCA_001188425.1 Eucidaris tribuloides | reverse complement strand
CCACTCACAAGTATCGCAAAATAACCAGTTATAACGCATTGACTTTGAGTTGAATGGGTCTTTCGATAATGATGCCAAGAAGTTTATTATTGGAAAATAATAAATTATTTGAAACGAAATCCAGGAATATATTTTCTCCTTTCTTCTCCAAGGCGAAGAAGAGATTATCAAATGCAGGCGCACCCACGGCAGAGGGGCATTTTTTTGTCTCCTATAGGGGGTGTTAATTCACACTAGCATCGTAATTCGCGGTTTCATACTTGAAACGGTTTTGATGGTTTGGAAAGAGTTCCAACAAAAAAAAGCTCAATATGTTAATCTGACGGAGTCTCAGAAAGAAGGGCACATCCGGAGAAAAAATTAAGCGCCTCCTATCTTCATAAGACAGTAGTAAGGAGGATACGCCCATGTTTTATACAGGACCTCTTAAGTTATAATTTCTTATTTCTTCTCAATTCTGAAGGCAGTTTACTATTGCAAACGATCCTAGAATTGACTATCATGCGACTTTTTAGTACATTTGGATATAATGATGTGGAGAGAGGCCACCATCTTTAATTAGCAGCACTTATCCTCATTACTACTGTCTTATGAGATAGGAGACGCTTTCTTCTTCGCAGGGTGTGGTTTCTTTCTGAGACTGCTTCAGAGGAACATATTGGCATTTTCTTTTGTTTGAATCTTTCAAACCATAAAACCGTTTCAGGGAAATATGAAGCCGAATTATGATGCTAGCAGCTGGCTGCGGGAAGCCAAATATTTAGGGGGGGGTGTGACGAGATATATATTTTCGAGGTCATTTTTTTTTTCACGGCCAAATTCGAGGCCCAAATCAACAGCCGAAAAGTCGCTCTGCGGGAGGGGGAGGGGACCGGGGTCGCTCTCACACGGCTGTTACGCACCTGCGTCAGAAAAAGCGTCAAAGAGGTCCCTTTTCCAGCCCTCGCGACGTCGTCACTCTTTTGGAAAAAGGTGGCTTTTTCAACACCATCGCGTAATCGCCGCTTAGGGTAGCCTTTCTCACATGTCACGCCATATAGGGTATACTAATTTGGTTATGTAGATTGAGCCATTTATGGGGTGCAAATTGAGTAGATCTATTAACATCTCCATAATGAACGTTTTTTAATTAGGATAATTATAAATGAATTATTAATTGAACCTTTTCGGTTCTGCAATGTAAATAATGTTTTAGATGAGAAGGACACTGGGTAGGGTATTAAGTTAGTTTATTTCACTGTTTACGCCACTAGCTAGGTATCAAATATAGTGGATTTCCAGTTCACGCACTTAGGTATTAGAATCAGTGATTTCATGGGAGTCACGCCATTTAGGGTAGCTTATTCTCCATGCATACGCCATTTAGGGTCGCAAATTTGGTTAAGTAGGTTACGCGTTTAGCGCGTGATCTGAGGTTGTTGGCACGGTGGGTAGCAGACACGTGGAGAGCGACCCCTCGGGGGGGGGTGCGTTCGGCGAAAAAATTTTCGCGACTTACAAATTGTTCATGGACAAATTCGCGGCCAAATCAGTAGCCGAAAAAGTCGCTCAGAGGGGGGGGGGGGGCTCGACGGAAAATTTTCCGCGCCAAAATATTTTTCAAGGGCAAAATCAGAAGCCGAAAAGTCGCTCAGCGGGTGGGGGGGGGGGCTTGGCGAAATTTTTACGGCCAAATCAACAGCAAAAAGCAAAAAGTCACTCATGGGGGGGGGGGGGTCGCGGAAACTTTTGCGGTCAAAAACAATTTTTCACGGATAAATTCGCGAATTGGCGGAAAATTTCCACGGCAAAAAAAAATTCACGGCAAATCAACACACAAACAGTTCGCTCAGTTGGGGGGGGGGGGGGGGCTTGGCGGAAAACTTTTGCGGCCCACAAAAAATTTCACGGCAAATTTGAAAAAAAAAAATAGCCAGCGCATCATGACCTACACGTCTTTTTTTCAGGGGTGCTGTGATCCCTGAAAAATTCTGAGGGTCATCCCGCCCTTCCAGGGCCATGGGGCGGCGAAAGTTAAATTACCCTTAGACCACGTGGACTGACAATTATAATGCAAAGACTGAACAACAGTGACCGTTTTGCTAGCCAGCTTCCCCAGTTTTCCGGTCTTTTTTCCCTTTTCTTTTTCTTTTCTTTTTCCTCTTCTTTTCTTCTTTTCTTTTCTTTTCCGCCATTTTTTTTTTTTTTTTGGGGGCGGGAACAGTCCCTCACCTAAAATTTAGGGGGATGGTCCCGCCCCCCCCCGCTTCCGCCGCCTTTGGTGCTAGTGTGAATTAACACCCCACCCCTATAAGGCAGGCGAAAAATGTTACATTTTATGTTCCAGCCCTCTGCGTGGGTGCGCCTGCATTTGATAATCGGATAATTGGAGAAGCTAAGTGGAAGAACGTTCATTCACTGATTTCTTTTCAAATTATTTTGTATTTTCCCAATAATAAACTTCATTAGGAATCATCTTATAGAAAGACCATTTCAACTCAAAATGCTTGCGTTATAGTGTAGTGCAAACAGATACACAGACAGACACACTCGTAGGCGCTATACAACGACTGTTCACAATAGTGTTCGGTGGGGGACAATTTGCGCCGCTAAGGTTATGTTTTTCATTGCACAAATTGTCGCAGGGGAGGGCAAAAAAATGGAATCGGACAGCTAGGCGTCACATGTCACCGGCGACAATTTGTGCGATTTGTGCAAAACCTGACGGCACAATTGTCGCCCGTGTCCCCGCTGACAATTTTGTGTCGTGGCACATGGCGGCGTCGTATGTTACGGGTTAATTTACTTACCGTCGTAACAGCCGTACACCTCGACCTGCATGGCTATAGCGTCCGACCAAGTCTGCGGCTCGAATTTGATATAACGAGCATACACAGGTGATTCGAGGATATTTAGTTGGAGCGAGTCGGCCCGGTCATTTCCGAAAAACTCCTACAATGGAGAGCGGATAAAGAGCGAAAAGGATACGTACATTGTTTGCATACCTTTATTTACAAGAAAATTGAATAACAAGTAACGAAAAGCCCACATGTTCTTCAAAACAATGCAGTTATTGTTCAAGTTGCGATTATTTATAGCACAGAGGATTAATAATCATATCACATGCGCTCAAGTACAACGACTAATAGACTGAATATTTCTTTGACTATTTCAAAATAAGTAATGTTAACACCAGATGATATGGTCATCTACTAACACTAGGGGTGATAATTTTACTGCCGATGTTTTGCTGTGTAAAGGTTAAAGAAATTAGTACTAGCACCCCACCCCTTTCCCCGCGGGCACTCTCGGTAGCAGGTGGACACCATGGTCTTGCATGGACTTTTAAAATAGACAAGTCTAAGTAATTATCCTTTGATCCAGAAAACCCTAAACATGTATTTATCATATTTTCTCCAACCTAAATAAGTATAAAATAATTTTCAAATCAAATCGGAATCAAGTGTGAAAAGATACTTTTTTCAAATAAGCCTTCTGTTTCCAAGATGTTCATATCAATTTGTTAAGCACAAAAAAACGCTCCTCTTTTGCGCAGAAAAATACGAGGTTCCACACAGGTCATGCATCACTGCTTTCACAGCGTGCTGTGTAGGAGGAAGCGACGGACTGCTGTCAGTGTTCACATTCACACTCGAACGCATAATAATAAAGACTGCGTTGATTTTTAGCCAGCTGGAAAATGGTGTTTGTGATTGGTTTTTGCAAATTCCGCGGGTCTTCTCCTAACCAATAAAATTTGATTTTTACATTTTTAGAATCCTGCAGACTTCCCGCTACATATACCTATCTTCAATATATTTATAGATGGCGCACTTTTATTCAATGAAGCGGCAAAGTCAGAAAAATTGGAGAAAAAGGGGATCTTCCACGAGTTTTTTTTTTTTTTTTTTACCGAAAAGGAAGTCTTTAGAATCAATTCCACAGGTCATAACATTGACTTCGGTCACATATTTCGATCTAACCTAAAAGAGAAATCTTTTTTAATCGAATTTCGTTTCAATGGTATATAGCTTGTCTAGATTTGTTACACTGGCCAAATGTGCAAACGCCGTTTTAGTTCCAGTTTACCCTTGTTTCGCCAAAACTGTAGACCATGAAGAAAGTAAAAGATCGCTTGGAAATTGATATGTTGGCAATATACTGGTCTTTAACAACACATATGCTCACATCATTAAAATAACCGAGTAACCGACTGAAGGATTAGCGGGGAAAATACCTCAAATGTTGAAATTTCATGATTAGTAAAATATATACCCTTTACAGGTACCCAAGCTGTTGTAAAAGTATGTACCCTTTTCCCTGATTTCTGCGATTTTAATGTTCCTCTCACTGTCCGCGCGCGCATCACCCGTCCGTGAAAAATGACCCTTTTAGCGCCTTTAGTACGAGCATGGCGCTCATTGGCCCGGGCCATTGGCCTGGCTTCCAGACAAAAGAACCTATCGTATATGCTCGAGAAACAACTGACTAGTGTGGTGAGGTCCCGTTTTTAGGCAGAGCATGGGCAGAGTCTATTCTGCCCATACCCTGCCTAAAAACGGGACGTGTACTTTGAATGTAGAAAATGTCCGAGTGTGGGTGTATTTCTAGTACCCTGGGGGATACAAAAGTCTGGAACCGAGACTAGGTGTCCACCTTGTAATGACAGTGCCCCCCATGTCTCCCGGGTGCTTACCTTGTCCTGGCCTCCCTCCTGATACCTCGTATACGTGATGTCATCAGAGCTCGTACTCAGAAAGTACGATTCGACCCAAGAAGAAGAACCCCCGCCGCCACGACTTTTGGTTCCGACCTGAAAAAAAAATACATGGTTGATGATCACATGTTAAAAAAAAATTATTCGGACACGTCATCAAGAACATTTCTGGTTGTAGTGCCGTGTTTTATTTAGTTCAGATTCTGACCGTTGTTATTGGTTTTATCCTCCCGATCCCCCGTATAGCGCACGCAAGACTTGTCCATTCTCTGCCGCTTGGTGGCGATACCCCGAGAATTTGCACGTTCGGGCGTGCAAATTCTTGTGTGCGCTATACGGGGGAGGATAAAACCAATAACAAACGGTCAGAATGTGAACTATGGTTTATTAAGCGCAAGACCAAAATCAATGCTGTTTATCACATATACTCAACTAAGTTGTTTATATTGATTTTGAGAAACATTGTTTCCTCATTTAATAATCACTTGAGTTAAAAACGGCATGCTTATTGCCTCGAAAGGTGACCTTTGATGTACGCTGGTAAAAACATTGTGTCAATGCGAAATTTGGATTGGTTCCAGAGACCACAGTGCCACGGTATTAATCCCCATTGTGCCAGCCCCTAATCCCCCTTGAGCCAGGTCTATTCAGAGACTGTACAATCGATATGGAGATTTGAATGTAATTATGACATTGGCACTGCACGAGATGGGTGATAACATGACGATGGCAAGTCAACAGATGCGTGATTACAATGCAATGGCACAACACTTATATTTTGCTGAATCAAATTTGACTCTGAATGGAGTAAACTACGAGCCTACTCTTTTCCGAGTTAAAGTGACTCGGATTTCCGAATTTGACTCGGAGTGGTGTGGTGGCACACTGAGAATCGAACCAATTTGAGTCAAAGTAGCTCGAAAATCCGAGTCACTTTTACTCGGAATAGAGTAGGCTCCCAGCTGACTCCACTCCGAGTCAAATTTGACTAAGCAAAAAATAAGAGTGTTGTGCCATTGTATTGTAATCACGCATCCGTTGATTTGCCATTGTCATGTTATCACGCATCTGGTTCATTGTCACTGTCACGTTTATACGCACATCAACCTGAATCAGAAATTTAGGGGTGAACTTACACCGGTGATGAGGGCGAGACTCCTGTCCCCCAGGTCAACCCGCAGCCATTGGCTCGTGTCTTGGGTGTCTGCCATCCACCCCAGCCCCGCTGTGCGTTCGTCGCCAAACCGTGCGTAGTAACCCTCGTAGTCCGGGTCGTTGCCTTGCACCGAAGAAGCCGTGACTTGCGAGTCCGCGATGGCACCCGACTCCATGCCCAGAGCCAGGAAACATGTGTCAAAGACTGTGAAGTGAAGGTGGAAAAATAGTGTTGATATAAATTATTTTTGAGCGTCGCCCAAGACTAATTAATAATTAGACTCTCGACGCTGAATAAACACTAAACTTAGTGCTTCTTTATAAGCCGATGTGAAAAAAAAAACTTTCACAGGCGGACTCTAGTGGGGATTGAACCCACGACCTCCTGGTTATTAGACAGGCGTCATTACCACTTGACCACCGAGGAAGCCTGATAGCCAGAATTATAATTCTAGGCTCTAATCCACAAGAATGGTTTGCTGGAATTGTTTGAATGAATTATTATTTTGGCGCGTCGCCCAAAATTAATTGATAACTAATAGATTGGCTCTCGATGCTGGATAAACACTAAACTCAGTGCTTTTATGAGCCGCTGTGAAAAAAAAACCTCAGGCGGACTCGGTGGGGATTGAACCCACGACCTCCTGATTACTAGATCTAAACGACGTTTTAAAGACACAAGTTAATGGTGACCCCGTTTTAAAAAAAAATGCGAACTAGATAATCGTCCATGCTCTAAGTGTCTTTGATAAGGTCTAGAAAAGAAGCCCTGAAAAAAAATTGTACTTCAAATGATTGCTTAAGGCGCCCCTCCACACTATGACGAATTGGCATTGCGCATATCCATTAGCGTTGGACACATTTGACATTCGTTGATCGCTACGTGTCGTTCGGGATGTTTCTTTGGACGTCGTTTTGAGTCGTTTTTTTTATACGCAATATCGTTGTTGTTCGTTTACCGTAGCCTGCAAAATTTTAGCATGCATAAATTATCGAGTATGCCAGGCGGTACAAGATGCGCAGCGGTGCTCTGAAGTTGCGTGCGGAACTTTTATTCGTCAACAGGACGGAAGCGGTAAGTCACAACATTTCATGGTGATCGACATAAGTGAGGCCCTTTCTCTGCGAACGATTTGTGCGACGTGGTAGCGAATTAAGAAATGCAATATTACTTCTCCATTTTTATCCATGTGGGGCCTTATTGTTCATTTAGATTTGGTGCTTCTAGATCTGGGTACTTGTTTGTGATGTGTGGGCTGTGTGTGTGTGTGTCTCAATGTGTGTGTTGTGTAGTGTCGGGAGTGGGTAGTGGCTGTGTGTGTGTGTGTGTCGTGTGTGTGTGTGTGTGTGTGTGATGTGTGGTGCTTGCGCAGGAACTTGCACACCTTACCATGATGTCTTGTTGCTTAAACTGTTCTTCCTAGGAAAATTTGCTTGCATAATAAATGTAAAAACTTGTTGTTATGATTAGGTATTATTTATTCATCCGTAGGGGAAGAAAAACTCTTCTGTTCAATACCAGACGTTATCAGATTTTATTTCCGGCAAAAAAAGGTTTCATGCAGACCCTGATCATGAATATTTTTGTCCATCTCGGCTCTCAACGATCTTTTACAATCACTCGTTTAAGAAATACATATAGCACGTTAGAAATTTCTACATTACTCAATTCCAGATTTTTCCTAGTGCATAAGAGTTAGAATGACCCGTTTATCTATATAATATTTTCTATTCTAATTACATATGAAATTTAATAAGTTCATTATTTTGGAACAGTAAAATCACCAATCTACAACACGTTTGCAAAAATATGAGCTTATCATTACCTTAACCGTTGGCCAGATTTCAGGTTATTACCATTTTTTCTCATGCGAATATTAAATTGGGGTAAAGGTAATTGCCTTTCATATCAATTTGCCCTGGAATTATATCATATGAGTAATTTTGGTGCTCCCTTTTTTATACTATACTATACTATACAAATACAAATCTTGGCTCTCTTGGATTTCGGCATACTGGGGGAAATTAGATACCCAAACTCAAATGATGGGACAAAGTGTCGTTGAGTTCAAGAAGATGTATGTTCGTAAATGCACACAGACACCATGTGATCGACTTGAATTTGCAGACTGTACGCGTAGCATACGCAAAGCTCATTAGTCGTTCGATTAGAGATCGCTGTCTGTAAGTGAATGATAAGTTATGAAATGGTGATGGAGACGTTTTTGATTCGTTTTGATTCGCTGCCAGTACGTTCGATTCGGTTGAATTCACCCATACGGAAATCTTTCGCTGGGAATGCTGCGCGTATTTGGAATTTTTCAATTCGTTCGCGGTACGCAATGCCAATTCGTCATAGTGTGACGGCGCCTTTACTGAGTGCTTTAAAAAAAGTGAAAATCTACGAGTGCATGTACTCAGGTTGACCTGATTCACCTTGCACATTTCCTTTGATAGACTACTGTGTGTAGATCTAGGCTATTTTATACTCCACCGCAGTGGTAAATCCAAGGTGATGTTTATTCATGCATATCTTGCCGGTGGCAGCATAACTGTTCAAACGTTTGTATTCTAGGATTTCTATTTGTCCATTTAAACACTATGTCGCTCAGATATCAAAGAGTGACAATTGCTTAAATCGAAGCTCCATTAATAATGTTAACTCGTGTGTTTAACACTTAATTCCTCCTCCCCTATAATATACAGTGTGTCTCAAAAAATGGTCCAATCGGGAGAAAAATATTTAAGGTATGTAATTTCCTCAAAAGGTGTGTGCATTTCAAGCAGAATAAATTTTCTTTCTGATAAACCTAGTCCCATTCAATTTGCTTTAATAAACCAAAGTTATGATTACTTTTGTGCAGTCAGGCAAAATCACGTTTGTCCCACTTTTGTGTATTGGTCATAACGACAACTAAATTGGTGGCATTGTTACTTACAGAATTGATACAAATTGAATTATAAAAATCTATAATAAAACAAATAACAATTGACTTTTTCCTTCAATATGTTTATTTCTGATTATCTAGTAAATAAAAAAAATCAAATATAAATAACCCTTACTCGGCATTGAAATTATATTGTACATGTTCATGTCTTCTGTTTGCCAGACTGCAATGATAGGAAATCAGAAATAGAAAAGAATCTATTCGTTCAGCTAAATTGAACGATTACACAATACTTTTCACACTCTCATTGAGGTTTCTTTGTTAAACAATATGCAGAAACTGCATGTACATGTACGGCACATACAGTAGACTTGGACAAACGTAATTTCGTGTCATTGCAGAAAAATTCAATATATATCAAGATTGACACAACTAAATGAAATGAAATAAATTGCACTAGAAAGTATATTTTTTAGCTTTATGACAATACCCAACTCGACTATGTGGTATATGATTTTCATAATTATATTAAAACAATTTCCGATTGGACCATCTTGTTTGAGACACACTGTACAGGTAGCCCGGTGAAACTGCGCTTATTCCGTCACCACGATAGCCTGATAAAGTCGCACATCGTAAAGAACATAAACATAGAAAGAAAATACTTCGGGTGAACAATATAAATATTCAAACTGTTGAAATATGTAAAATTCATAAACCTTTTGATTTTGAGGACACTTCGCTTCATACTTTACATCATAATTATGATATTGGGCACTTTTCTTACCTTTGGGTTGTGCAACATCGTATTTTCACCTCTCCGAGTAATCCCTTTCCTTCACTTAATAATACTAATAAAAATGTCCGCCTTGGACTATTTAACATACCAATGTCAGAATTGTGAGCCTTGATATTTGTTCCTTGTTCATCTTGTCAATGCCGGTAACCAGTGATAGCCTGGTGGTATTGTCGCAGCCCGGGTAGCTGTAGACGACACCGAATTCTGGTTCATTTTTTCTGACATGTTTGTTATAAAATTATAGATCAGCAGTTGCGATCTTAAGTACAGAGAGAGACAAATAAAAAATCTGTGACATCAAACTTACTTTGATCCGTAACTTGAACACAATAGCTGGCAGTAGCTGGCGTGGCGCCATCCACATCGTCCGGGTCAAGATACATCCAGAAATTGTGATAACCATCGCATGTAACGGGATCTAAAATAGCGTGGAAGAAGGGAACACCACAAAAGGCGCTAACTCTATTTTTCACCAAAAATGAATTATCAACATTAAAGCCGAAGTTTAGTTTTGGGGATTTTTTGTTATTTGAAAGCTTTATGCCCCAAAGTCATAACCCTGCAATAATAGATTCTGAATGTCTTTAGTTTTTTTTTAATTAATTAATGAAAAATCTCGGGGTGACCCCCGAGATTTTCGACTATATTTTATATTAT